>JARQOC010000025.1:110000-304393 GCA_033576535.1 Allobates femoralis | reverse complement strand
GACCGCAGGTTACACCATGTTAACCTGCGGTCACGTGATTGTGACATCACGGCAGGTCCTGTTATGAAGAAGAAGACCTCTGCAGACATCGGGAGACGGCGGGGGCCTCGGGGACAGGTGAGCATACAGTTTTTTTTTTTTTTTTGTTTTTTTTTATCAGCCCGGAGGGGGCAATTTTTTTGCTGGAATCAAATGCCTATTTGGCATCCGATTCCAGGCATCAGAGGGAGCCGATGCTGTCCGATTTTATCGGACAGCATCGGCTCCCTCAAAAATCGTAATGTGAAGGTAGCCTATGATGTTTGTGCCAACAGGGCCACTCCTTGTAATGGTGCAGGTGGGGTCACCGTGTGTCCCATTTACTGCACGCTCACCGCACTGGTATAACGTGAAGCTCAAACCAGGCCCCCAATTATTGCAGATCTTAATAGGGTACCATCCACCAGGAATTAACCACCTGTAAATCAGTGCCCTATACCCCTCCCTCTGAAGCAGGGAGTCCATCTTGCATCAGGCGGCCATGCCCACAGGGGTGGAATAAAAATAATAAAATCCAAATAGTGACTGATGCTGCACTGATTTACAGGTGGTTAAATCCTGGGGGGGTGGTCCATTTAATAGCATTAGTCTTTTTCTAGGGGCCAAATTGACTTGGGGCCCCCTAACCTCCAGGGTCAGGGTGCGATTGCAACCCCTGCACCAGTTGTAGTTCCGCCCCTGGGTAGGAGGTGACCATCATGGCGCTTGTGGCTTTTATCCACTATAGAAGACAGGTTTGCCTTACAGGTGTTTTAGTGCCTGTGGAGTGAGCAGAGAACCAGTGACATATGCAGCACTAGCATTGCTGCCAAATATTAGATGCAGATTTCAGTACACAATGAAAAATAAAATTGTATTGGTATATCAGGTACTTTTGTATCAGATTATCAAGATCTTTGCTTGTTTTCCTTGACCATTCTGTAAAATATAACATGTCTTGGGATGGATAAGTACTACGGTAGCTTGTCTTAGTCTTGTTACTGTAGACCTGTCCATTTCTCCTTCGCCTCATTGGGGGACACAGGACCGTGGCTGTTATGCTGCTGTCCACTAGGAGGCGACACTAGGCAGAATCTGCAAAAGAGTTAAGTGGCTCCTCCTCTGCAGTATACACCCCTGGAGCAGGCATTGCCTCATCAGTTTTTGCTTAGTGTCTGTAAGGAGGCACACGTTCTTACCATTTCTTTATTATTTTACTCTTTGAAGCTGCATTTTTACTTTTGAAGGGACATGTCGACCACAGGTACCTCCCCAGACTCCATAGTTGAGCCTCTGGGTCGAGCTATTTTGTCAGATAAGGGCTATTCCTTTCTCGGCCCTCCACTGTTGGAGGTGCAGGGTTAAAGTGATTTCCAGACCTGCCGGTTCTGAGGCCTGCATTCCTCCCCAGTCCCCACTGATGGGGCTCTGGGTCGCAGTAATGCCCCATGTCCCCACCGCAAGCAGCAAGACACTTGGAAACAAAAACCGGCAAAAAGGGGACCCCGATCTTTGGCTCCCATGGGAAAATGGAGACCAACATCTCCCTACCGGCACCAGGTAACATCTGGGTTGCAGTATTTGGGCCCATGGGATCTACAGACGCCCTCCCCATTCCCCCTGGCTGGGGACTTGGGTTGAGTTACCAGCCTCAGGTGCCTTCCATAGCACTGTCTGGTACATGGCAATTCCCTCGGCTGCAGGGCCCCCCAAGGCTGCTCACAGCTTTTGCTGATTAAGAGCCATACAGAGTTTACAATCTAGTGGGATCAGCACGCCACCCTCCCCATATCCCCTAGTTATACAGGGGCCTTGGGTTGAGGACATGCTGCCTCTGTCTTTTTTGTAGATAGCACAGAAGGCACTTACCCTGCCATCTCTTCATGTGCAGAGATTCCCCAGCAGCTCTGTGGGCCCAGCTCCCACTGTACCTCCAGGCTGTGCCCCCGTGCGGCGGAACCGGCGGGGCTTGCGGACCTCCGCGCCGGCCTCCTCATTTTTCTGGGGCTGCCATTTACTTGAGGCCCCGGCTCCGGCCTAGCGTTGCTGGTGCCGCCCCTCCCCGCCTACCGCCCGCTCTTCTGCTGATGTCAGCGCGGGTGGTCTCCGCCCCGGCCGCATCACAAAGGGGGCGGGCCAGGCTTCCACTGACTGCATCTTGCGCGCCTTTTCATCTGAGTGCCCGCATTCTTTTTTTTTTTTTTCTTCACTGGCCCGTCCACCCCCTTCTCCTCAGTCAACCATCACAGCCCTCACACAAAGGGCCACCCTGCAGAGCATAGCAGGATGAGTCTGTCACTTATACAAGTACAATGAGCATGTTTTTTCCCTACTGTACTACAACCAGAGGACCACTTATAGCAATAAGTAACACTGCATAGCATGCTTTTCCTATGCTGTGCTCTGCACCAGAAAGCACCTTAACCCTTTGCTGTTTAGATCATACATGCAGAGCACTGGTGCAATATTCATCACAGGCAGTATGGAACTTGCAGAGCATGTTCCCTCTATGCTGTGCTCATAAGAACAGAAGGCACTTCAATCCCTTCTTGTTTCTGTCATGCATGGCTGCAGAGCACTGATGCTATACTCCTCACAAGTGGTACAGAACATTGCAGAGCATGTTCTATCTACGCTGTGCTTTTACAACCGGAAGCAATTCAATCCTCTTCTGTTTATTTCCTATGTTGCTGCGGAGCGTTTTAACTGGCTGTTGTGCTCTCCCTGACAGGCTGGGACCTCAAGCGCTGTACAGGGACCCTCCACTGGTCCCACCACTGATCCTTAGCACACTGCGTTCCAGAAAACACCTTAGACCCCCATAGAAGGGACCTGGGTGGAATTAAGATGCCTCTGGATCAGTGATCTTTACCTTGTCTGAGGTACCCAACCCACCAGTTTCAAATTTTAGTGATAAATCTACATTAAGCCGTCAGGAGTGTGTTGACCTCCGTGGTAGAGACTCAGCCGAAACCAAGAGACTTATATATAAGATAACTTCGGCACACGAGAAAAATTGAGTGGTTGAAACCGTTATGATGCAAGCAAATGTCTTTTTATTTTTATCAGTCCAAAAACAAACGTTTTGGCCGAGGCCTTTTTCAATGCGACTGATACTGAAAAAAATCAAAATATATACAATAAACAAAGGTTTACATGATCATTCATCATAAAATTCAGATAAGACTGTTCTGTCTTATTAATCTAAACATAGTTCCACATGGAGCTTTATCATAAGTGACACATATTGAAAATCAAACAATGTATACACACAACTAGGAACTTTACCTAGGGAAAATCAAAAGATAGCGTGCATTGTTTTGGAATGTTCGCTTTCCGCTACAGTGATCGCGGTTCTAAAGAGATGGGATACATCTTTATTAAAGATCATAAATGAAAACATGCATAGTGTTCTGTGAGAGTGAATTAATTACCATGCATACATAAAGGTGATTGAATAATCACAGTGTGACGTTATCCTCCTATGTTGTGTGGGTAACACGTATATTGAGCTCACTGGGTAACCGGACCTGCGGTATAGTATGATATAGGCATTATGAGAAAGAGGGTATACAAGGATTGACATGACCTGGTAATTTTATCCAAAAATCATACCTAATAAGACTCAATATCTTGAGACTGTACATACAGAAATATAGGGTGTATTTTTTCTATACACCAGGGCTGTCTATTTCAACAGTTCATTCAGTATAAGGATTCTAAGTCCTATGTGCCGTTCAGAGTGGGCCTGTGATAGAGAAATCATTAATACTTGATATAGCAATAAAGTATATATGAATATGTAGAGCACTCAAACCTGGGAGTCGGGGTATCCCTTAAGTGATTGCTGTCCATATTTCAGAGGCTACAATAGAGGATGTTGGAGGTTAGATATAAAAAAATCATGTACTTGGTTACCAGAGCTGCTGTGACCATCTGTTGTAAGCTGTCAGGTACCTCACTGTGTGATCCGGAGGCTGCAGTATAAACAAGGCTCCAGTTTACTAATAACCAAGTACATGATTTTTTTATATCTAACCTCCAACATCCTCTATTGTAGCCTCTGAAATAAGGACAGCAATCACTTAAGGGATACCCCGACTCCCAGGTTTGAGTGCTCTACATATTCATATATACTTTATTGCTATATCAAGTATTAATGATTTCTCTATCACAGGCCCACTCTGAACGGCACATAGGACTTAGAATCCTTATACTGAATGAACTGTTGAAATAGACAGCCCTGGTGTATAGAAAAAATACACCATATCTTTCTGTACGTACAGTCTCAAGATATTGAGTCTTATTAGGTATGATTTTTGGATAAAATTACCAGGTTATGTCAATCCTTGTATACCCTCTTTCTCATAATGCCTATATCATACTATACCGCAGATCCGGTTACCCAGTGAGCTCAATATACGTGTTACCCACACAACATAGGAGGATAACGTCACACTGTGATTATTCAATCACCTTTATGTATGCATGGTAATTAATTCACTCTCACAGAACACTATGCATGTTTTCATTTATGATCTTTAATAAAGATGTATCCCATCTCTTTAGAACCGCGATCACTGTAGCGGAAAGCGAACATTCCAAAACAATGCACGCTATCTTTTGATTTTCCCTAGGTAAAGTTCCTAGTTGTGTGTATACATTGTTTGATTTTCAATATGTGTCACTTATGATAAAGCTCCATGTGGAACTATGTTTAGATTAATAAGACAGAACAGTCTTATCTGAATTTTATGATGAATGATCATGTAAACCTTTGTTTATTGTATATATTTTGATTTTTTTCAGTATCAGTCGCATTGAAAAAGGCCTCGGCCGAAACGTTTGTTTTTGGACTGATAAAAATAAAAAGACATTTGCTTGCATCATAACGGTTTCAACCACTCAATTTTTCTCGTGTGCCGAAGTTATCTTATATATATTGCATTTTTTTTCTTCTGAGCACCGAATGAGTCAGTGAGCCAGGATATACTGGACAATTTTGAAACCAAGAGACTGACACATCGTACTCCTGGGGTTCGGTCGAACCCTGGTTAAGAACCACTGCTCTAGATGGACCGACATTCTTCTATTCCCCCCCCCCCCCATTGTTGGGGGAGCTGGGTTGAAGTTCCCATGCCTCAGACTCCCCAACATTCTCATTCCTCGATTTCCCCCATAATGGCGGAGCTCGGTTGCAATTCAGTTAACTCACCCTTGTCTGACACTCACCTCACCTTCCCATTGTTCGGGAGCTAGGTTGCAGTGAAACACCGACTTGCCCTTTCCTCGGTCCCCCAACGTTGGCGTAGCTCAGTTGCTACTCAAACGTCTCAAGTACTCGTCCAACACTACCTTTCCCTGACACCCACACAGATGGGACAACTGAGTTCCAGTGGACTCACTACGAGTTTTAACTGTTAGGTTCCTTTCTCGGCCCCTCACGGTTGGACAGCTCAGTTGAAGTTGATGTAACCTCAATTACTCGTCAAATCTAAGGCGTCTCAGGACTGTTCGCCAATCCTCTCCAGACTCCACAGCTGGAGTTCTGGTTGGTGGAGATGACAGTCAAGTCTCACAAGACGCAGACTGGAACACCGTGATCCACAGCTGCACGGATAATTCAGCTAATGGTCTTTGCAATCTACGACCCATAGCATATTCCCTCCTCAGCTCCCCACCGATGCGAGCGCTGGGCTGCAGCCAAGATTGCTATATGCCAATATCCCTTCCTCAACATGCCACTGTTGGGTACTCGGGTTGAATCTGTGACTGCACAAGGCCTCCCCAGCCTACAAAGACAAAACTCTTGTTCGCAGAACGTGGAACATGAGTCCAGCTGCCAATCTCCTTACTGCACCTATATTAGGTATTTGGGTTGAGATAACACGTGCAAGCACTCTACACAGCCTGCTCCGAACCAGGACACCGCAGACTCCCGACCGCAATACCCAATGGAGTGGCCCTCCGGTCCCCTGTATGGCTGTGGCCCAAACCTTCTTCATAGTCAGTCCCTTCTCGACTCGAGTCAAAAAGATACCTTACGGCCTGAAGCGCATAAAGACGAGGTTTTTTTCCCAGGCTGAAGTTGGCCAGGTCTAGACTGCATTCTAGAAGTTTTCCCTATCCGTACGACTTAACCACTACTGCATGATTTTCAGGGGCTACTAACACAGTGTCACTTTCACTATACATGTTCAAAGACTCGGTTGGCGGATTAATCTCCTAAAGTCTACTACAATTCCAAAGCTGCATACTCCTGTTGTCTACATGCTGCTGCATCACATATGGAGTCTCAGCCATATAGCACTCGCAGCATCGGATGACAACAGCGACCTTTAGCTGCAGGACATCTACAGCTCTAGTCCCCCTCCAGACGACGCACAGATTCTTTGGCTGGTAAACCACAGTCTCTTTCAGTGGTCTTCTCAATCCTTCAGGGTACCTTTTACACGCGGCTACATTTCTAGGGTGGCTACAGGTAACTTACTGGTTGCAGTGAAATCATGGAGACAAGGTTCTATCTTGTTGCTGTGTACAAATGGAATAATCTCTCCATGATTTCACTGCAACCAGTAAGTTACCTGTAGCCACCCTAGAAATGTAGCCGCGTGTAAAGGTACCCTCACAACTGTCAGGAGATTCCTAGACAGATTAGTGACAGCATGGAAGGCAGTTCCATCACAATGCATGCCAGTAGGCTCATCTATACTCGAAGATACCCCCAATCTATGTCTAATCAAGTGGTATTTCTAGTACTTAAACTATTCAGTCACCGTCTGGCAGTCGAACATGTCAAGATACAGCCAGGCAATGCCACAGCCGGGGCACACGTCAGCTACCAGGGCGGAACACGCAGTCTCCAAAGGATGACAGACGTTCGCCACATCCTTCCCCGGGTGCAATCCTTGCACACTGTACTGTCAGCTGTTCTCATCCCGGTGTACTCTTCTGGGAAGTGGCTTTCCCAACCCGCCACCGGATGGACTCAAGAAATGGGTCCCTTCCTCTACATGTCCTCCGTCCTGGCTGCCTCTGCCAGGGAACTACAGATGTGGACCTGACGGTGTCACTCCTCAATGCCGGGGTTCTGTCCTTCTTGGCCAGGTCCTAGGATCCGCAGTCAATAGTACAGTCACACTAGTCTAAGACTGGACCTTTTTTTTTTCCGGCTCCCCTGTTTTCCTTCTCCACTACCAGGATAGTGCGGAATGTCACACAAGAATGTCGCCGGTTCATACTAGTGGGCTCAGACTGGCCCAGAGGCGCTTGGACGCAAATGTCGTCCAGCTCATACCAGCAGTACCAAGAATACTAACAGATAGTCCATACTTGCTCTCTCAGGGCCAGTTCTCCCTCAGAAGTCATCAACTCTGATCTTAAGGGAAGGGAACTTTTCCCAAGAGTTGTTTTTTTCCCAGGATATGGTAGCAAACATAGGCACAGCAGGGAACCAGCCTTGTCGACGATGTGCCATCACTCGTGTATTCGTTTTGTTTTTCTTTCTGCCTAGGACTCCTATAGAGGTCATTCCCCTTGGCCCTATTTCATATCAAGAACTCTCTGTCTCTTCCTTTCAGACCTAGACTCCGGTCCATCCTTAAGGTCCCTCACACAGCAGGTTGCAGTCCGTTTCATCTTCCAAAAAAAAAAATTGCCATCAAACTTCTAGAAAAACCCTTCTTTCAATGGTTCTGACGTTTATGTTCCCCATACAACACGACAACTCCCGTGGGATCTGAATTTCGATCTCATGGCCCTGCAAGAATCACCTTTTCAGCCTCTATGGGATTTTACCCTTAATGTTCCCATCCAAACAGTGGTAGGTTTCCGTGGCAAATACTTTTTCCTGCAGAGGTAGTGGTCCTTACATCACTCTAAGGGATCCATCTTTTCTGGACTTCCACCTAAACAAGATTGCCCTATGGCTGGTTCCATCCTTTTTCTCTAAGGCAGTATAATCCTTCCACCTACATGAAGACCTCTCTCGGTCTTCGCTGCACCTGACTTCAGGCTGTCCGGCCGCTATGAACCTACATATGCAGCATCTTGTCAGGACCTTACGCATCTAGGTAGGGCTGGGCGATTAATCGAATTAATTCGATTAATTCGCCCCCTGCTGTGGCCACGATTGTCGTTTTATTCAAAATCGTGTAATTCGATTTTGCTAGCGGTATTCCCGAGCATGACTCGGGGTTACCTTTCACTTTCAGAAGCGGTAATCCCGAGTCACACTCGGGATTACCCGCAGGACGTTCCGCCGCTCACTGTGAGGACCGTGGGGGGAAGCGACTGCACTGCTGACAGCTTGACCCACCCCTCCCCAGGAGCCGCAGCAGCACTGCCGATAGCACCCAACCGGAGCCGCTGGTAATAGGTCCCGCCCCCTCTCCAGCCGGAGCCGGTCACTGTAAGGACCGGAGCCGCTGGTAATAGGTCCCGCCCCCTCTCCAGCCGGAGCCGGTCACTGTAAGGACCGGAGCCGCTGGTAATAGGTCCCGCCCCCTCTCCAGCCGGAGCCGGTCACTGTAAGGACCGGAGCCGCTGGTAATAGGTCCCGCCCCCTCTCCAGCCGGAGCCGGTCACTGTAAGGACCGGAGCCGCTGGTAATAGGTCCCGCCCCCTCTCCAGCCGGAGCCGGTCACTGTAAGGACCGGAGCCGCTGGTGATAGGTCCCGCCCCCTCTCCAGCCGGAGCCGGTCACTGTGAGGAGGGGGGGGGGGATGTTGGTGCTGTTCATGACAATAGCAGTGGGCTAGTGTTAGGATCAGGGCTAGTGTCATGGCTAGTGTTAGGATCAGGGCTAGTGTTAGGATCAGGGCTAGTGTTAGGATCAGGGCTAGTGTTAGGATCAGGGCTAGTGTTAGGATCAGGGCCAGTGTCAGGGCCAGTGTCAGTGTCCGCCGTGTCAGGGCCAGTGTCAGGGCCAGTGTCAGGGCCAGTGTCAGTGTCCGCCGTGTCAGGGCCAGTGTCAGTGTCCGCCGTGTCAGGGCCAGTGTCAGTGTCCGCCGTGTCAGGGCCAGTGTCAGGGCCAGTGTCAGGGCCAGTGTCAGTGTCCGCCGTGTCAGGGCCAGTGTCAGGGCCAGTGTCAGGGCCAGTGTCAGTGTCCGCCGTGTCAGGGCCAGTGTCAGTGTCCGCCGTGTCAGGGCCAGTGTCAGGGCCAGTGTCAGGGCCAGTGTCAGTGTCCGCCGTGTCAGGGCCAGTGTCAGGGCCAGTGTCAGGGCCAGTGTCAGTGTCCGCCGTGTCAGGGCCAGTGTCAGTGTCCGCCGTGTCAGGGCCAGTGTCAGTGTCCGCCGTGTCAGGGCCAGTGTCAGTGTCCGCCGTGTCAGGGCCAGTGTCAGTGTCCACCGTGTTAGGGCCAGTGTCAGGGCCAGTGTCAGGGCCAGTGTCAGGGCCAGTGTCAGGGCCAGTGTCAGTGTCCGCCGTGTCAGGGCCAGTGTCAGTGTCCGCCGTGTCAGGGCCAGTGTCAGTGTCCGCCGTGTCAGGGCCAGTGTCAGTGTCCGCCGTGTCAGGGCCAGTGTCAGTGTCCGCCGTGTCAGGGCCAGTGTCAGTGTCCGCCGTGTCAGGGCCAGTGTCAGTGTCCGCCGTGTCAGGGCCAGTGTCAGTGTCCGCCGTGTCAGGGCCAGTGTCAGGGCCAGTGTCAGGGCCAGTGTCAGGGCCAGTGTCAGTGTCCGCCGTGTCAGGGCCAGTGTCAGTGTCCGCCGTGTCAGGGCCAGTGTCAGTGTCCGCCGTGTCAGGGCCAGTGTCAGTGTCCGCCGTGTCAGGGCCAGTGTCAGTGTCCGCCGTGTCAGGGCCAGTGTCAGTGTCCGCCGTGTCAGGGCCAGTGTCAGTGTCCGCCGTGTCAGGGCCAGTGTCAGTGTCCGCCGTGTCAGGGCCAGTGTCAGTGTCCGCCGTGTCAGGGCCAGTGTCAGTGTCCGCCGTGTCAGGGCCAGTGTCAGTGTCCGCCGTGTCAGGGCCAGTGTCAGTGTCCGCCGTGTCAGGGCCAGTGTCAGTGTCCGCCGTGTCAGGGCCAGTGTCAGTGTCCGCCGTGTCAGGGCCAGTGTCAGGGCCAGGGTTAGAGTCTGGGCAGCAGACAAGAGGAGGGGCGGGAACACCCAAGGGAAGCAGGACGCTTCCCTCAGTTACCCTCCTCTCCTCTGTCACAGGGGCACGGGGGCCCCCTCTTCATTCATCAAAGAAAAGCAAAAAAAAAAAAAAAAAAAACAATAGAAAAAAAAAAATCGAGATTTAAATCGAAAATCGTCCATAGGTTTAAATAAAATCGAGATTTTGATTTTTTCCAAAATCGCCCAGCCCTACATCTAGGTATCCGACACAGTGCTCTTCGAAGAGATCGGATCTTTCTCTTCCTTCTTCCAGAGGGCAGGAATAGTCACGTTAGTCTCTAAAGTTTCCCTAACCACGGGTTTTGTCTAACCGTACAAGACGCTTATATCATCAAACCTCATGCCTTTCGGCAGGGTCAAGGCACATTCTAGGGGGCGTGTCCTAGCTGAGCATGCTAGCAGACGCTTGATCCAGGAGCTCCTGTTCCCGGGATTGAAAAAGCGGCAATTCCGCCGGTCACGACACTATTCTAATCTCAGTCCCCCCTGGATAATCTTCTTACCATCCCTCTGCCACGATGGGGAAGACGAAAAATCGGCAAGAAGTGCTCCCAAAGAGGGTCTCGGACTTTTTTCCTCCAGGCCGATCCTCATCTGCATCGATTTCCAACATGGCGCCGGCATCTCCTCGAGCCATCAGAGCTTCCCGCCGGGAGCTACTTGTGCAAACCCCCACTGCTGCTTCCCTGCCTCCGGAGACCCCGGTCACTCTTGCACTCATGAGGGAGCTGCTGTCGGACCTCCGCGACTCACTCCAGGATCATATCACCTCAGCACTCGCGGATGTTAGATCTGAGGTGGCGGAGATTGGCGGGAGAACCGACCATATTGAAAACAAAATGACGGAGCTTATCCGCTCGCACAACCACCTACTCGACGAGAATGAACACCTCCACCATGTCACCGGCCTTATTCAAGCGAAAAATTGTGACCTAGAGGATCGGAGCAGACAGAATAACGTCCGCCTCCGAGGGATTCCGGAGTCGGTCCCGGGAGATGACCTCCGAGCTCTACTACAGGACTTCATGAAAGAAGTCCTCCCGGGCCTTCATGAAAGAGACTTGAAAATCGACCGCATTCACCGGATCCCGAAACCTCCGGGACTGAGAGCCGATCTCCCCAGGGACGTTCTCGGCCGCATTCATTTTTATGAGGCGAAGGAGGACTTTCTCAAAGCTTTACGGGCAGCTCCGGAGCTCCCGCCTCGCTTCGTCAACCTAGAGGTATACCCGGACCTGTCTCCAGGGACACTTACTCTCCGCCGAGCATATAAGCCCTATACTACACTACTGCGAGAAGCTGACATTCCCTATCGTTGGGGCCGCCCGACTCGCCTGCTGATCCGGAGAAACGATAAACTGCATGTTTGCCTCACTCCAACTCGTGCTGCCCAACTTCTACTCTCCTGGGGCATGAGTCCTCCTCCGGCCACTCAAGATGAACGCCACCCTGCTTTTCCTCGTGATGATTCGCGGGCCGACCTACCCTCTCAGAGCCGCAGGATCGATCCAGAGTGGAAGACTGCTTGACTGGTGCCGTGATCGGCGTTGACCTCTTTTCTTTCACTGAACTGCTTTTTTCCCCGTTTGCTGGGGAAAAGCACCCGGGACCACCTTTCTGGACTTGTCATCCGCCTACCAGGTCGTATACTTAACTTATACTTAGCCTATAATCGGCTTATCTTTTCTCCCCTTTAGTATTCAGCTCCTCGGCTGGTTCCTCATCTTCTCTCTAAATCCTCCCTCTCCTATTTCTTCTGCTTTCCTCTATAATTTAAGTTACGACCCGTGTAGTGCCGTCCCAGGAGCGATTGCACTCCCGTCACACCTGACCTGACTGCATCGCTCCAAATACCTTGGACGGCTGTCCGAGTGTATTATTATGCTCAAGATGATCTTATTTTCCTTTTTTTCTATTTTTTCCTTCTGGTTCACTCTCACTATTCCCTTTGATCCTTGGGATTATGTGAGACCAGGGCGGACCTTTTTCTCCCCCCTGCAACTGTTCAGGTTATGTTGTTTATTACTATGTTGTTCCCCCACTCTGCTCCCCTCCCCTCCCCCCAAGTGTGCAACTGGTCCCCCTATCGATATACTGATACCAGGTATCCCTACCACGTGGTATAATTACACCCTACAATGCCTATATCCATCCTAAGCTTAAATGTGAACGGCTTAAACTCGCCACACAAGCGTTCATTTTTATTCTCCCAGCTACGCAAAGCACGCCCGGACGTAGTCTTCTTGCAAGAGACGCATCTCTTGGCGGGAGATAACCCTCGTGTCTCCCCCATCCGTTTTCCGCACAGATTTTACGCTAATGCAGCAACCAAACAAGCTGGGGTGGCGGTCTTCATTAGCGGCGACCTTGCGTTTGAGTTAGTCTCGTCTCTCCCAGACCCCGAAGGTCGCTATCTGCTAGTGAATTGCCGTCTGAATGATGTCTTATACTCCCTCTTGGTGCTGTATGCCCCCAATGTCCGCCCAGCCACTTTTCTTAGATCCACTCTGGAACACTTGATCCCGGAAATGAAGGGTCATAAAGTTGTGGCAGGAGATCTAAATGCTCCGCTCTTCAGGGCACTTGACTGTTCCTCCTCCGCGTCTTATAGATCGGACCTGGGACACTTGACCTCATCCTTCCACCTCCATGACATCTGGCGGTACCTACACAGCGCTGAGAGGGACTATACTTTTTTCTCTCCAAGACATCGATCGTTCAGCCGCATTGATTATATACTAGTAGGCGATTCCCTCCTACCCTATGTATGGCAGCCTCCATCGGCACAGCGTCGTGGTCTGACCACGCTCCAATCACTCTAAACATCTCTGACTCCTCTCCGAGACCCCCACTGGCCCCATGGAGGCTTAATGAAACCCTCCTACTCTCTGACAGCAACATCCAGGCTTTAGAATCTTCACTCCTTGAATTCTTCTCCTTTAATACTTGCCCGGACTCCCCTCCAGACACGATTTGGTTTGCCCATAAAGCTGTAATGAGGGGCCACCTCATCAAATTAGCCTCATTGACCAAGAAACGGTATGCAGCGGCTCTGGACTCCCTATTGGATGAAGTTAAGGCTCTTGAAACAACCTGTGCCACCTCCCCGTCCACATCCCACTTTGCTGACCTCTCTACCGCCAGAAATCGACTGCGGGCTCTTCTACTCACTAAAGTCGAATTTCAACTTAAGAAATCTAGGGCCCGATTTTATGGCATGGGCGATAGAGCTGGAACCCTGCTAGCGCGACGCGTAAAGAAAGCCGAGGTACGCTCTAGGATTTCCCAGATTTCCTCTGCGCGAGGTCCCCCCATCCGCAACCCCATTCATATTGCGGACCGCTTCCGAGAATATTATGAGGAACTCTACAACCTTGCATCATCTCAACAAACACCACAACCGACGATGTCCTCAATCTCCTCCTTTCTTGATCGAGCTAATCTCCCCTCCCTTTCTCCAGATCAGCTTTCCTTCCTGAATAGTCCTCTAACCCTCCAGGAAATCACTGCGTCCATACGCTCGGCAAAAAAATCATCGGCTCCTGGCCCTGATGGTTTTTCTTACCGCTATTACTCCACCTTTGCTCACACTCTAGCGCCCCACCTTTTATCTCTTTTCCAACATTGGCAGGAGAGAGGCACCATCAAACCTGAAGGCTTACAAGCCTCAATCTCAACCCTTCTGAAACCTGGGAAGCCTCCCTCTGACCCTGGGAGCTACAGGCCGATAGCGCTGTTGAACTGTGACCTAAAAATATACTCCAAATTGCTAGCGGACCGTCTCAAGCTCGTTCTTCCGTCCTTGATCGCCCCGGACCAAGTTGGATTTATTCCAGGCCGTCAGGCGAGAGATGCCACAAGGCGGGTTATCAATCTCCTTGAAATCCTCGAAGGAAGGAAGGTCCCCGGTGTACTACTCTCTTTAGATGCGGAAAAAGCCTTTGACCGCGTACACTGGGGTTATTTAGCGGCAGTCTTGGACAAATACGCTTTCTCTGGTAATATTAAATCAGCCGTAATGGCACTATATTCAGCTCCTTGCGCCTTCGTCAGAGCGGGAGGGTTTGCCTCCGCGGAATTTCATATTACCAATGGAACCAGGCAGGGCTGCCCTCTTTCTCCCTTAATCTTCGCCCTTGCGATGGAACCGCTGGCCGCAGTTATACGCGCTCATCCACATGTCACGGGTATCACAGTGGGTCCCGTAGACCACAAGATCAGTTTATATGCAGATGATGTGCTTCTCTCCTGCACTAATCCTTCTACCTCACTACCTGCTATCCTTTCTATCCTCACAGATTTTTCTCACGCATCATATTATAAGCTCAATCTCTCCAAATCTACAGTCTTCCCCGTACACATCTCTGAGAACGCTCAACAAGATCTGGCCTCCAGATTCCCCTTCAAATGGGCCCCGCAGGGCTTTACCTACCTGGGTATCCAGATCACCCCATTTAAAGACTTAATACGACGCAACTGCGACCTCCTACTGGCTTCTCTGCGGACGGCAAGCTCAGACTACACCACTCACCAACTCTCTTGGGTGGCACGTATTCAAACCGTCAAAATGATGCTCCTTCCAAAGATTCTCTATGTCCTGCGTTGTATCCCTCTATCCTTCCCGAAACGCTGCCTCTTGCTCTTCCAATCTTCCCTCACCCGCTTCATATGGAATCACAAAGTACCTCGTGTCGCTCTTTCCTCCCTCTCCCTCCCATACAAGGAGGGGGGATTTGGAGTCCCAGAAATTGCATCGTACTATGCGGCCCTATCACTTGATATTGCAAGAATATGGTGGGCTGAATCACCATGGCCTCTCTGGCTTCAGATTGAAGCGTTCTTTGCCCCCTCTCAATCCCCTCGCCTTTTACTCCAAATGAACCTACTGAAGCGTCACGTTCCAACTGCTTCATTACACTCTATTTCCTGTGTTTTGGAGGTGTGGAGGCGGTACACCACGTCGCACTTCTCCTTCCTATACCGTTATATCTCTCTCAAAGCAGTCTCTTCTGTAATGGGTGACATCTCCTTTACATCGTGGGGAGATGGAGAGACACTAGATCTGAAATCAGTATTAAGTGATAATCGGCTTCTTCCCTTTGCGTCTCTCTCTGCAAAACTCAACCTCCCCCCTACAGCTCTCTTCTCCTATCTGCGTCTCAAACATTTTCTTGCTACCATAACGTTCCCCACATTTGACATCTTGAAAGTCTCGTTCCAACTTCAATCCTTGTTTAAACGCACTGGGCCGGTGGGTAACGGGGTTTCCATTATTTATAAGGCCCTCCTTCTGCCCCGCACTGAAAACAAACTTCCCTATATGTCCAAGTGGGAGTCCAGACTCGGGTTCACTGCCACCGTGGACCAATGGTATAAGGCTTCGGGACATGCTGCGAAGTATTCCAGCTGCATTAATCATCTGGAACAGGCAAAAAAGTTGATGTTTAACTGGTACCTCACCCCCTCCCGTATTGCCAAATTTCACAAAACCCGTCCATCCCCATCTCCTTACTGCTGGAGAGGCTGCTCTGTCGAAGGATCCGAACCACATATATGGTGGTCTTGCTCCCTCATAGCGCCCTTTTGGCGTTCAGTCTCTGATTTATTGCGCTCTCTAACAGGACTTCCTATCGACCTCTCCGCTCCACTAGCACTTCTAGGCATTGATCTCGATTCTTTTCCCACGCCTTTGAGACCAATTGTGACAAACGTTTTAATTGCCGCTCGGCTCACGGTCGCCGCTCATTGGAGATCTGCCACCCTCCCATCGTTTTCAGAGTTGATTACAAGAATAAATTTGCATTATGCCCATGAACTCTATCTGGCACACTCACTGCATCGCAAGCGAAGAATTCTAAATTGGTGGGACCCTTGGATATCCTCCGCCCATAACACTGTCCCCTCACCACCCTCCTGACCATACTGATTATAATGTCTCAGACCTTGGTATCCCTCTGTTGTATTACTGCACACACCCCCCCCCCCCTTACCCCCCCCCTCCCCACCCTTCCCCCCCCCCCCTCCCCCCTTTCCACTCCCTTGCATTTATCACCTCCTTTTTTTTTTATGTCTATTTGTCGGTTGTATGTAACCCTTTGGGAATTCACCCATATCTGTACCCTGTTTTGAAAACCTAATAAAAATTCATTGGTTTAAAAAAAAAAAAGGCACATTCTACTATGGGAATGGGGGTCTCCTGGACCGTTCGGCACCAGGTGTCTACGCAGAAAAAGTATAGGCGGTTAAGTGGCCAGTTCACACGTCTTTAAGCCACTACAGTGCTTGTACTCAGTCCTCAGCACATGCAGGTCTAGGTAAATACGCTTTCCAGGCGACAGCAGCCCGCCTGTCGGTGCATGGTTCTCCCTGACCAGGTTCAGCGTTATTAGTTCCATTGTTTCTTCCCACCCAGGGACTGCTTTGGGACGTCCCACGGTCCTGTGTCCCCAATGAGGCGAAGGAGAAAAGAAGATTTTTGTGTACTCACCGTAAAATCCTTTTCTCTTAGCCTCTAATTGGGGGACACAGCACCCACCCTATTGCCCTTATGGGCCTTTTCTACAGTTCTTATATAGCTTCTCAGCTGTTACATGATTAACATGTTTACACGTGTTTCCCTATTACCACTCTAACTGTTGTTTAGGCGTCTGGCTGTTCGGTTACAGGCCTTGTAGTACTGTGAGCCTGTTTTTAGTTACAGGACTCGTTATACGATTATTACTCCGTTATCTCTTCACGATTTACACATATGCCTGCCTAGTTGCAGGACCTATGTACTGATTTTACTCTGCTAACTCTTACATGTTTATACACTGTTGTTACCTTGTTAGCTATATCTGTTTTTACTGTTGTTATCTGTTAACTCTCCTACTGCTTTAGCACAAAACTGATGAGGCAATGCCTGCTCCAGGGGTGTATACTGCAGAGGAGGAGCCACTTAACTCTTTTGCAGATTCTGCCTAGTGTCGCCTCCTAGTGGACAGCAGCATAACACCCACGGTCCTGTGTCCCCCAATTAGAGGCTAAGAGAAAAGGATTTTACGGTGAGTACACAAAAATCTTATTTTTTTATGTACAATAATTCCATATAGTCATATATAAACAGCTAGAAGGCAAAATAGCTGTATTTGTGTCGCCCGGGGCATTGGGACTCGGGTATCCGGGCTCTTTTCCGCTGTGGTCCGGGGGATGTCGCTGGTGGCCTGCCCGGACCTGTGGCCCCGGAGACCGAAAAAAAAGGGGGGTAAATCTATACAGGAGAATAAAGTTTATAATGTAGTTCTCGTGATGCCACCCGCAGCTTCTGGTAATTGAGCACCAGCGCTGCTTCAGTCCTCCGGAGGGTGGTGGTATAGTGGCCTTGATGGTACTGCTCCCTGCAGGTGGAGCTAACCCCCCCGGGGCAGGGATGCATCGGTGATGGTAAGGGTGCTGGTAATGGATGAATGGATGAGTCGGGGCCTGGCCTGATGGTTGGACAACAGGACAGTCTCTCTGAGGATGGCAGGGGCGCGGGGAAGGAACTGACACACACCACTGGTTGCTCTTTACCTTTTTACTGGTGTTGAAGCAGGTAAATCGTCCAGAGTACCACCGGGTGTTCAGGATGCACTTCTGGGTCTCCACAGCGAGTGGGTATAAGGCCTCCTCTTTCCTTTCCCTGTGTGTGTGTGTGTGTGTGTGTGTGTGTGTGTGTGTGTGTGTGTGTGTGTGTGTGTGAAGCCCCCGCCTGTGTAGAATTTGGCTGGCCTCCTCTGCACTCTCGTTCTCCTCCTGTGCTGTTGTCGGGATGCCCTCTGTTGACTACTGCTGATTCTCTCCCCGCGGTGCCTGGCTCCCTGGTATGTGGCTGCGCAGTAGTCTGGGAGACTGAAGTCTCCACGGTTTTCCGGTGTCCTCCACTGGGCCTGGTGCACTCCAGTGGACGCGGACTCCGGTGTCCGGTGGTTGCTCGGGGGTGAACCTAATGCTGGCTCATCGGTTCCCCACTGTTCTGCCTCTTCTCCTTGTCTCTCGACCCCACTCTTGGGCCTTGCAGGGCTACCCGAGACTGGTCAGGGTAACTGGCTCGGGCCTAACACAGCACCGAACACCAGCACTTCTTTGCAGCTCTTGTAGTGTCAGCACACACTCTGTCTAACTCCGCCCCCAGTACCAGTATTTATAGGGGATCCTGCCTAAAAGCAGCAGGTTGAGCTCCCCCCTACTGTGCTGGGGTGGAAGGTATTGCGTGTAACTGTGTACCTGCTGTGGAAACCCATCCATGCTGCTGGTGAATCTGTGGGTACCTGTGGTTAGCAGGGCACCACATATTTAGCTCACCGCCTCGAAACACAGGCAATATATACAATAGAGGAGAACAAGATGTGGAGCCAAAACATGTTTTACAAATACTTCTTTATTATAGATAGATGAGACATATAGTAAACACATAATAGTGCATGAAAAAGCTGACATAGATATGATTGCATAAACCACAAGATATTATAATGGCTGACAAGCAAAACTGTCAGTCTACCATAAATACAATTTTACATGCGGATGACAGTATTCATGAGTTTTGTCTCTGCATCGATACGTGGCGGTATCCCTATGTTTTATATTCCATTCCTACTGAATGCATATGTCATATCTGTCTCTCTTTGCATTGCCTTATCTTCCCATCCTGTTTTTTCCTATTCTGCTTTGAATCAGTCCAAATGTTCCCAGTAACTCCAATCTGTTAATTTCCCCCTGCTGTTTGGTGTCCTCCTCCCCACTGCCCACACCTGGACTCATTTTTATCCATTTGAATGATATACATGTAGAAAGGCAGGTCTGAAGTGATATAATTTTAAGTGATAACTTTAAAGTGTACAGCAGAAATATACCAGAAATAGTACAGAAATTGGGCAGAAGGTGAGAGATACCGCTGTCTTCTAATTATGCCTGCCTTTCTTTTCTCACCTTGCTCTTTCACTATGCTCACATTTTCCCTCACAGTTTTTGCTCGACTTATCCTCACTCTCCTTCGCTACCTTCAAATCCCATCACCCTCTAACCAGGTAACTATCTCCCCCTCTCTCTTACCCCCCCACCTCACCTCACCCTCAGATCTCCTACTGAAATATAAAGCAAGACGGCCACTTTCCTCCCACCTGCTTTCCCTTTCTCTACTACTTCTCACTTCTGCCGACATATCTTGCAATCCTGTTTACCCCCCCCCCCCTACGTCCCACCCATCCTCCCCTCCACCAAAAAAAGATAAACTACTGCAATCCTTTACATGTAAAACCACTGACAGCCCCCCCCCCCCCACCCCTCTGCTTCCTCACTCTGGAGCACTTTGGAATGCCCGCTCCAGTTGCAACAAACTCCACATGATCCATGACCTTTTTACTTCCCAGAACCTTTCCTTTTTGGGTCTCACTGAGACCTGGCTGACAGCCTCTAACATTGCTTCCCCTGCTGTACTGAGCTATGGCGGCCTTCAATTTACCCACACTCCTTACCCTGGCAACAGACATGGCGGAGGAGTGGGCTTCCTCCTCTCTGCAAACTGCTGCTTTAACCCAATACAACCCCCACCATCCCTTATCCACCCTTCTTTCGAAGTTCACTTCGTCCGTATCTACTCTCCCTCCAATTTTCAAATGGCTGTCATATACTGACCTCCGGGCTCTGCCACTACCTTCATTGACTAATTCTCCACCTGGCTTCTTCACTTTCTCTCTGCGGACATTCCCACCATCATCATGGGTGACTTTAATATCTCTACTGACACCCGCCAGCCAGTGGCCTCCAAACTCCTTTCACTTACCTCATCCTTTGTACTTACTCAGTGGTCCTCCACAGCCACGCTCACAGACGGACATACACTAGACCTCCTCTTCACCCGCCTCTGTTCCCTATCTCACAACCTCCCATTTCCCCCCTATCTGACCACCATCTACTCACCTCATCCTTGTCCTCCTCTCCGGTCCCCCATATCCAACCATTAGCTGATCCTCGCAGAAATCTCGCACACTTAGACATTCACAGACTCTCTTCTACCTCTGTCCTCTATATCTTCACTTC
Source organism: Allobates femoralis (assembly GCA_033576535.1). Classification (NCBI taxonomy): domain Eukaryota; kingdom Metazoa; phylum Chordata; class Amphibia; order Anura; family Aromobatidae; genus Allobates; species Allobates femoralis. The sequence continues at coordinate 284,213 of JARQOC010000025.1, read as the reverse complement.
ATGACTCAGACAGTGCCAACGCTTTCTACAACTCCACCCTCACATCAGCCATAGAGTCAGTTGCCCCTCTCGTTCATTGCAAGGTGCGACGAATCAATAGGCAACTCTGGCACAACAATCTCACCAAAAAACTTTAACAAATGTCAAGGGCTGCAGAGCGTCTTTGGAAGAAAACACACTTGCCAGACTACTTCACTTCTTTCAAACAAGCTAAACTTTCCTTCAAATCAGCCCTCACCATTGCTAAACAGACCTACTTCACAGACCTTGTATCTTCCTTATCCTACAACCCCAAACAACTATTCAGCACTTTTAACTCTCTTCTCTGCCTACCACCCTCATCTCTGCTGAGGACTTTGCCACATACTTCAAAAATAAGATTGACCAAACAAGGCAAAAGTTTTAGGGTATGTGCACATCAGTCGGTTTGTGGGCTGGTTTAGAACGTTTTCCGTCGGCGGTTCCCGCTGAGTTTTATGTTAATCCTACCCACCGGTAGGATTAAAATGCTAGTCAATGGAGTTTTGAAAACGCTGTGTACATTACAACGATTTTTGTCTTGACGATTTCAGTTTATTCACCGGTTTCCGACCGGTTGTCAAAGATAGAGCAAGCGACTTCTTTTCAGCGTTTTTCCAGTGGGTCCAGCTGAACAAGTGCAGCAAAGACCAGTCTGGAAATCGCTAAGGAACACGCCGGGGAAATCGCCAAGAACACGCTGTCCGACCGCTAGTAACCCGATCGCAAATCGTTAGCAAAACGCTAACAAAACCAGGGACACTAGCGAGCTCAGAAAACTCAGTTCTGCCATTCTACACCGGTTCCCGGTCGTTCTGCAAAGATGCAGAAACGACTGATGTGCACATACCCTTACTGTTCCGCCACCCTAACCACACCATGTACCAGACTTCTGCCCTTCCCTCATAACATCCCTCTCCAACATCACTGAAGGAAGGCTTACTCGTCTCCTATCCCTTTCCACATCCTCCCCAAACTCACTAACGCGCTCATCCCAGCCCTTACCCACCTCTTCAATCTATCACTATCTTCTGGGACCTTCCCCTCGGCTTTCAAACATGCCACCATCACACCCATCCTCAAAAGCCAAACCTTGACTGCTAGGTCCGATTAAAATAATATGGGAGTCTATGGGGGATCGGATCGGATAGAAAATCGGATCCGATTTTCTGTATTGAGCATGCTCAATACCCTAGACCACTCCCAAATCCTCCCCCAGCCATTTAAATCGGATCTGATAAAAAATCGGATCCGATGGCATCCGATTTTGAGCATTCGATGCTGTCCGATTTTCATCGGACAGCATCGGATTTAGCAAAATCGTAGTGTGAAAGTAGCCTAAGGAAGGCTATGGGGGATGCCTTGTACTATATGGCGTGGCTACGCATTGGGCAATAAATTCGACTTTTGTCCGTCGTATCATTGGGGGACACAGGACCGTGGGTGTATGCTTTTCTGCCACTAGGAGGCGACACTAAGTAGAGACAAAAGTTAAGCCCTCCTTCCTGCGGTATATATTTTGCTTAGTGTCGCAAGGAGGCACATGTGATCTGTATTTCAGACCACATCAACTTTTAATTTTTATTTCTCTTTTTACCAGCTTATTCTTATTTTTAACACATGGCAGCGCTCTACTTAGAGCACAGGGGACCCCAAGGCAGCGCATGCCACCCTCGGAGAGGCCACTGACCCCCCCCCCCCCCCCCAAAGGGCTCAGCTTCCTCCACTCCAGAACACGCCGGCGCACACCGTGCAGACCCACTGCATCCACCTGCAGGACAGGAGGAGGCAGGATGTACAAAATAGCACTCTCACCTCCTCCAACAAAGGAGCAGGTGATTGAGATCCCTGCTGCCCAGCCACGTCGCACCGATCCATCTCCAAGGGATCTGGTGCTGCAGCAGACCCCACAGCCTTGGACACATCTCCCCCTCACAACCGCAGCGGCTCCATGCCGGGACGCGCACCACCAGTAGGTCCGGTTGCCGTGTCCTGCCCAGGAGGCCAAAGCAGGAACACTGCCGCACCGCTGCCAGCCGTGCGCCCACCCACCGCAGCTCCGGGGACACTCTCTAATCAAGGCCCCGGTCTGGGCCTACTCCATAGCACCGCCCTAACCTTGGCCATGATTGGCCGATCGGCAGCGTCACGCCCGTGTCATAGGGGGCATGCGCTATGATGCGGCCAGCATGCTCAGCCGCGGCCAGCATGCTCAGCCGCGATCAGCCGGCTAAGCATGCCCATCACAGCCCCTACGCACGCCCCTACTATAACATGGGCAATGGGGCGGCACTAGTATATGCCCCCCCTCTTCAGCCAAGCAAATCGCTGGGCAGCCCATACTGCAGGGGCACGCCCACATAACACGCCCCCACAACGGCGTGAAATCTCAAACAAAGAACTGTGCCTGCAGCACTGAGGCAGGCATAGATAAATACATTATATACCTGGCCCTCCCCTGGCTCCCCCCCCCCCCCCCCCCTGGTCTCACAAAAAGGGGCCACACAATACCCAGGTAATATCACAAAGCACATCCCCCTCCTCAATCCTTTTTCCTTGCTGCCTCTGAAGCAAAATGTCCAGCCTCATCTGACTGCACACCACAGGGGACACAGGATCTGGGTAAGCTCCAATCTAGCAGCTAGCTCCAAGCTAGCGGCACCCGGTCGGTGTCAGCTCCAGTGCCTTCATAGCACCCAGCTTAGTACACCGCAGTGCCACTTTTACCCGTAATTTGATACAATGTGACGGGCCCCAAGCCCAAAGATAAAAACAAAAATAACGCAGGGAGCAAGGCATCATGCACCATCTGCCAGACCATGCTCCACGCAAACATGATTTACAATTTTGGAAAAATTGCGAACCTGATTGTCCCACTAAGACTTCCACTGCCGGAGTACCCAGTACGTCTGACATCCCTCCATGGCGCTTGGCACTGCCACAGCGGCTTGATTGAAAAGTCAAATTACTGCAGTCACGTCCCAGCTCTCCCACATGCAGCGAGAACAAACATCACCGCTCCCTATCCAGCACATACCATCCCCAACCCGCGGCCCTATGGGTAACCAGGAGACGGACCCATACCAGTCCGCCCCACGGGCGCACTCCCACCACATCGCCTATAAGAAACGCTTCTCGCTCCCAGTGACCCATCTGACTCGCTCTCTGAAAGGGAACTAATAGAGCCAGAAGCGCCCCACGAAAGTGAGGCCATGGACACCCAAGCAATGGTTGACAGCCTCATCGAGGAGGTTAACACAACACTAAACGTCGATGATGAATCCGACGCCACCCCAGAACGAATAGTCTCTTTTACTAACACAAAGCGCTCCCGTCGAGTCTTCTCTGTCCACGACGATTTTAAGGGTATAGCTCAGCGGCATTGGGACCGCCCAGACAAGCATTTTCCAGGGCGCAAAGCCATTGAAGCCAAATACCCTTTTGCCCCAGACTATCAGAAAAAACGGGCTGAGTCACCGACCGTCGACCCACGTGTCGCGCTTAGCTGATAAAACCTTACTTACACTCTCCGACAGTTCGTCTATTAAAGACTCCAGTGACCGCCAACTAGATAATCTAGCGCGCTCTGTCTTTGAGGCCTCAGGAGCTGCCCTTTTCCCTTTGTTCGCCGCAGCACGGGTCACGAAAGCAGCATTATCCTGGATGCATTTCTTACGCACGATGTTACAATATCCCTCCCAGGATCCAACCGATCTACTGGAATAAAACACAATGGCCTTGGAGTACTCCGTTCTCGCGACATTAGGCACGGCCAACTGTGCCGCGTTGTCTGCAGCAAACGCCATCTCCATACGCCGAACTCTATGGCTCAGTGCCTGGCACGCTGACACCACTTTGAAAAGATCCCTAATAAACCTCCCCTACCAAGGAGGTCACCCTTTCGGGGAAAAACCTGATCAGCTCCTTTCCGAAACGACAGGAGGAAAAAACAAATTTCTCCCCCAACAGAGAGTCAAACATAATTTTCACCGACCACAGTCGCAATCTCAACCCCATGTCTCCCACGGGTCATCGAGATGGGCCATCTCATTCACAAACACAAAGCGGACTAACCGAGGAGCCATTACCCCGCCTTCATTCAAAACAAACTCCACCTGGAAAAACCGCCCCAAACAAACCCACCCGAGGGGCACGAGGCCCCAGTTGTTCAACACATGACTCCATCCCCCAACCGCCCAATACCAACATAATAGGCAGACGCCTCCAGTTCTTCCTCCACTCGTGGCTCGCTGTCGTACACGACAGGTGGGTCAGAGAACTGGTGTCATCAGGTTACAAAATAGAATTCTCATCCTGCCCCCAAATCATTTTTTCCTCTCGCGACCCCCCCAAAAACGAACGCCCAACCGTTTTTCGAGGCCATCAATTCGCTACTCAGGACTGGGGTCATAACATCAGTACCAAAGGCCGAACAGTACAAGAGATACTACTCAAACCTGTTCGTTGTCTCGAAAAAAGACGGAACACTACACCCCATCCTAGATCTCACGCTCCTAAACAAGTTTTTCAAGGTTCATGATGGAATCCCTTCGCTCAGTAATTACGTCTATGGAAAGTGGAGAGTTCCTAGCAACCGTAGTGTCACGTCCTACTGATGGACTCACACGTGGACCCACTGGACCGCGTAAAGCGGATGCTGATACCGGGTGATAGAGAGGCAGACAAGTACCGCAGAGTCAACAGGTTTATTAACAACAACACAAGACCCCACGCCCCTGGGGAGGGCCACAAGGTCGCAGCACTGGAAACCCACCGAAGGAGGCCCCGGAGCGCTTAACCCCTATACAGGGATCCCGCCGGTACCAACCTCGGAGGGGCCAATGCAGCGAACACGAGTGTTCAACCAACCCCAGGCGACGTGGTAACAAAACAGCAACCGGGTATACAATAAGAAACGGGAAACCGGGAACACGGGGACCAGGAATTCAGGGAACCGGGAACACGGGGACCAGGAATTCAGGGAACCAGGAACACGGGGGATCCAGGAACACGGGGGATCCAGGAACACGGGGGATCCAGGAACACGGGGGATCCAGGAACACGGCGGATCCAGGAACACGGGAGATCCAGGAACACGGGAGATCCGGAGCCGGGCTTGAAACAGCGATTAGCTTGGAGAGATCCAGGAAACCAGCCAGGAACACAGCGGTCAGCAAGGAGCCGGCAGGGCAGAGATCTGTAGAAGGTAACACAGAGAAATCAGGTAACAGACCAAATAAGGAACGACCTGACAGACCAGAAGTGGCAGCTCCACTAGGGAGAAGATTGCCCTGGCCCCGACTGATTGGAAACAGGAGGTTTATATCAGAACAGGGCAGTCCTGATTGGAAGGACACAGAGACCTGGGGATTGGCTGAGGGGAGGAGCAAGCTCCCTGCACTCTCCAGCAGAAACTGATTAGGAGACAGTTTCATGTGCACAAGCAGTGGTACCGGAAGTGAGAGGAGCAGTGTTGCTCAGGCAGAGGGTGCTGGAGGCGTGCGGCTGGGGACAAGTGCGCGTACCCGGGGGCATACGGTAAGGAAGTTGCTACCCAACCGACCCGCGGGCGGCGGCTGCCTGAGCCGTCGGCGGACGGATGACACCCGGGAACTTGGAGGCTGGACAGAGGCGATAGGAGCCGAAGGAGTAAGGGCAGCAGGTCGGGGGGCACGGGCGGCAGAACCCAGGGTGGTAACACGTAGATGTACAGGATGTGTACCTCCATATTCCCATCTTTCCCCCACACCAGAAGTATCTGCGGTTTGTAGTTCAAAAATGTCACTTCCAATTCGTCGCCCTGCCCTTCTGCTTGGCAACCGCACCCAGAACATTCACAAAGGTCATGGCAGCTGTCATGACCATCCTCCACTCGCGGGCAGTGGTCGTTCTCCCCTACCTAGACGACCTAATAATCAAAGGACCATCCTTTCAAACATGCCTAGACAGCATCCAAATAACCACAGACACACTTTCCAGCCTGGGCTGGCTCATAAAACCTCGAAAAATCATCACCAACACCAGCACAGACGATAAACTTCCTAGGGATGACCCTAGACACAACACAAGGCCTCGTCATACTGCCTAAAGACAAAGCCACGGCAATCCCCAAATGGGTTCACACGCTTTGCAGTTGTCCGCCTCAATCTATCTGTTTCCGCATGGGGGTTCTGGGAAAGATGTTAGCGGCAATAGAAGCAGTTCCTTTTGCTCAGCTTCACTTTCGACCCTTGCAGTTCTCCCTTCTCTCGGCTTGGGACAAAAGCCGCTTCAACCCTCGACCACAAGCACCGCCTACCAACAAAAGTCAAAACGGCACTCAAATGGTGGACACTTCCATCATCACTCACGCAGGGAAAATCCTTCCTACCGGCTCAGTGGCTGGTGGTGACCGACACCAGCCTACTCCGCTGGGGGGCTGTCTACCGTCATCACATGGCACAAGGCCTCTGGACGCCTCAGGAGTCACAACTCCCCATCAACATCCTAGAGCTGCGAATAATCCGCCTAGCACTCAATCACTTTCACCACCTCCTGGCCGGTCGGCCCATCCACATCCAATCAGACAACGCCATGGCTGTAGCCTACATCAACCACCAGGGCGGCACACGCAGCAAAGCCGCAATGCGCGAAGTGGAACATATTCTTCTCTGGACAGAGAAAATCCAGTCACTCATATCAGCAGTCCACATCCCGGAAGTGGACAACTGGGCAGCAGGCTCCCTAAGCCGCCAGGGACAAGCCTCAGGAGAATGGTCCCTTCATCTGTGAGTCTTCTACAAATCTGTCGGCGCTGGGGAACCCCCGACGTAGACCTCATGGCATCAAGAATGAACAACAAAGTCCCGGCCTTTGTGGTCAGGTCCAGAGATCATCTGGCGCTAGGAATGGACTCGCTGGTCCTCCCCTGGCACCAATTCCAACTCCCATACATCTTCACCCCCCCCTTCCCCTGCCCTTCCGCTGATCCCACGCATTATCAGAAAGATCAAAGCGGAGAAAAGTCCGATAATACTCATCGCACCAGACTGGCCACGACGGGCATGCTACGCAGAGCTCGTACAACTCCTCGCCGACACACCCTGGCCACTCCCAAACCGACCAGACCTTCTATCCCAGGGCCCAATTTACCACCTGTGAGGCACCGCCGGCATGTCCCTATGGCCAGGGCGCATCACATGCAGGATCAGTATAGGATCCTGTGCCGTTGAGCCAGGTTGTACCGTAGGTGTGTTGTATAATCATGTCCGGCACCTGTATGTCAATGTATGAAGGATTCATGAGCCTAATGAGCGGCAGTGAATGGCTCCTGAGATCAATGAGCGGCTTAGAGCATTGGGTGTACTGTGTGAACCAACCCGGAACACAGGGAGTTAAAATAAGTTGTGTGAAAGCTGTAGAGATCAGGCACAGAGATGAGCAGCTGTATAGGAACTAGAGGCGCTGATTACTAGCAGCCAAGTGGGTGTGTCCATGTGGGAGTGGCAGGCACGATAAGAGCCTGCCAGCTGAGTGATTGAGAGGGCACACACTTGTGTGAGATTAGCTCAGACCAGAGGTGGACAGACTTCTGAGATCAGTCAGCCTGAGTCCAGAAAGGAGTGCAGATCCAGTCTGTGTGAGGGACTGAGTGATAGTCCATACCGCCATGCTGAGAGATTGTGAAGGGAGCATGCTAACTCCATGCCGGTAGCCATGACCGGGGTCGTTACAGCACCTGGAGTGGGGAAGCCGTGGCTGACCTGGTGGACGCTGGCCTGGACGTGGGGTGAAACACGTCCAGGAAGGAGCCGACGGGGAGGCTTGGCCAACTCGTTACCTCAGGTAGCGGACCCGGATCCGTGCCAGGTAAGACGGCAGTTCCCATGTAATGAAGTGAGCAGCGTGTGTATCATGCCAGGCGGGCATAACCGCCATTGGGTCCGACTAGGCAGTCGGTAAAGGACCCGTAGATGTATGTGAGGGCTTAGTCAACCAGTGACCTCAGGTAGCTAGACCCGGATCTGTGCCCGGTAAGACGGCAGTTCCTGTGTGATGGAGCGAGCTGTGTGTCACGTGTGAATCATGCCGGGAGGGCATAACCGCCGTTGGGTCCGACTAGGCAGTCAGTAAAGGACCCGTGGACGTATATGAGGGCTTAGGTAAAAAGTGCCCTGAATGAGAGACGATGGCCTATGTGTAAGAGCCAAGTATAATGTTGTGGGGAGAGAGTGACCCAGCCAGTATGGATGATGAGTTGAAGGCGATCTGTCCCTGGTGGACGAGAGGGAGGCTTGCTTGCTGCATGCAGGAGGCACCCGTCCTTCAATAGTGTGTATGTACCTGTGGCCAGAGACAGGGGTCACGAAGGCTCCTAGAAGGGTGACCATGGCTGATCCGGAAGGGTGCTACTCAGACGCAGGGTACAGTCGTCGACCTGGAGACCTACCATGAGATTTAGGTTTGGTGGCGACTAGTGGCCCGTACAGTGGTGATTAGGCCAGGGTGACGCGTGCTTAGCCCGGATTCTATGGTTGACCAGGTCCCTGTTATGGTCATGGAGGAGCCACAGTCCATGGATGGATTATGATGGGCTGTGAGCGGGGTGAAGAGGCATGTGGTCCATGAATATAGTAGGACGGATCACATGTGGTATGTAAGGTCCCGGTCAGGCAGGAGTCCTGACTACGGGTTAAGTTTATGTCATCGTGCTGGGTAACTAAAGCCGGGCGGCTGGTACCACCATTGGGACCCACAGGGCCTGTTGAGGCGTATGTAGCGAAGGTCAGAAGCAGGGGTTAAAAAGGGCTCCTAGAGTGGGGACACCATGGTTGAACGAGGTGGACTCTGACCAGGACGTAGGTTGAGATGCGTCCAGGAAGGAGCCCATTGGGGATACATGACATACTCGGTACTTGGGTTGCTCAATCCCTGTTCTGAACCCAGAGGTGTCATCGTTGATATGTAACTTATGTATTTATCATAAATGTATAGATAGGCTGGAGGCCGTGTTCACCACGGGAGCTGTTGATAGAGCTCCAAGGGGGAAAGAGTTGTGGTTACAGGTCCCGGGTTACCGTAAATGTATATGTGCAATATTCTATGTACTGTAATGTGGAAAGTAATGTATTATGTGACGTGTTTGTGTTAATTGTTAAATGTACTACCCCGGTTATTGATGCTGGTGAGAAATAAACGGGTAGACATTTGGAAAAATTATACACATGTGTTGGCGTCATTACGCAGCAAGCGTGTCCCTCGGCTCGCTACCTTACACACCATAACTCAGAGGCCCTGTCTTTGACAGCATGGCTATTGAATCCTGGATCCTGACCCAAGCAGGATTCGCTCCAGAGGTCATAACCACCATGATTAATGCCTGAAAACCAACGTCCTCGCGCATCTACCATCGCACCTGGAAAACCTTCTTCCTGTGGTGCGAGGACCGCAACAGTCACCCACTCATTTTCTACACTCCATCAATCCTGGATTTCCTTCAAACTGGCCTTAACTCTGGCCTGCCACCCAGCTCCATCAAGGTCAAAATCTCAACCCTAAGCGTTCTCTTCCAACGCAGGATTGCATCCAAACCACAGGTCAAGACATTCATCCAGGGAGTCTCATGCATTCAGCTCCCCTACAAGACGCCTGTGACCGTCTGAGACCTAAACCTAGTTCTGGGCGCTCTACAGGAGCCCCCATTTGAGCCCCTCCAAGAATTCACCTCTCATAGAAAGTCACCTTCTTGGTCGCAATCGCGTCAATCAGGCGCATGTCCGAACTAGTCGCCCTTTCCTGCCGCCCTCCCTTCCTATCCTTCCACAAGGATAAAGTGGTTCTTTGGCTGTCCCCCGTCCTTCCTGCCCAAGGTAGTGTTCCACTTCCACATTAATGAGGACATCATCCTCCCATCCTTTTTCCCAGCACCAGTACACCGCTTCGAAAAGCAGCTCCATTCCCTGGACCTAGTTAGGGCGCTCAGATGCTACATCTCTCGAACAGCCTCATTCCGGCAAACAGAAACATTGTATTTCATACCCAGTGGACCTAAGAAAGGAATGACTGCATCTAAGTCCACATTATCAAGATGGATCCAATGAGCAATCCAAAAATCCTACCAAGTCAAAGGCATGCCAGTTCCGGCGGGGATCAAGGCCCACTCAACTCGATCAGTGGGCGCCTCTTGGGCCATTCGCCACTAGGTCTCAGGTTTGCAAATCCGCAACCTGGTCCAGCCTACATACCTTCACCAAGCATTACAATGTGCACACCCAGGCCTCTGCAGTTGCAAGCCTAGGAAGAAAAGTTTTGCAGGCCGCAGTCGCGCATTTGTAAGCAGCTGATGCATGATGCTCGACCGCTGTTCAATTAACTCCCACCCGGGGACTGCTTTAGGACATCGCACGATCCTGTGTCCCCCAATGATACGACGGAGAAACAGGAATTTTTGTGTACTCACCGTAAAATCCTTTTCTCCTAGTTCATCATTGGAGACACAGCACCCACCCTCTTCAGTTGTAAATAATTTGTACATATCTTTGGCTCACATTTTTCTTGTAACCTATTACGTTAACGTGCTCTCCTACTGCTTTAGTACTAAACTGACTACGTACGCCTATTGATGGGTGTATACTGCAGGAAGGAAGGCTTAACATTTGTCTCTACTTAGTGTTGCCTCCTAGTGGCAGAAAAGCATACACCCACGGTCCTGTGTCCCCCAATGATGAACTAGGAGAAAAGGATTTTACGGTGAGTACACAAAAATCCTGTTTTTCTATTTTTTTTTTTTTTTCCTTTTTTTACTCTGCTGTAATGAACCATCTGGATTGCTGGTTAGGAAAGCTTTGCACATAAATTGAGACTTTTTGGTGCTGTTCCAATTTTTCACTATAAATATAATGTATGTTTGGGTGGAGGTAGAGACAGGTGGAGGCTGGGCGGAGTCTCAGGGAGGCCCCAAAATTTTGGCAGTCAGGGGCCCCGAAATTCCTGGTGGCAGCCCTGTCTATGTGACAACTGATTTAATACTATCATGCGTATGTAAAATTGTATTTGTGGTAGACTGAGAGTTTTGCTTGTCAGCCATTATATTCCCTCCTCGGAAGAAGCCTTTGCGAAATGCGTAAGGGGGCGACGGCCACGGACAGGTAATACTTAGGACCCATGAACTGACACTTGTTTATTACATTGTTGTATGCTTGCCTGTTATGTGCACCCAGTTTCTGGGGCATTGTACTGGTTACATCTTATGTGCAGGCAGCATAGTATTTGACTGGTATAATTGTATGTACTGTGTAAAACTTCATGTGGTCACCTGTCTTGTGTGCTGGCTTGGCATCACTTTAATCACGGCAATTATGTTGTCAATTTTAATAAAGAGCACTTTGACTTAGATTTTGGCCTGACTCCAGGGTTTTCTTTATATGAAGTTATATGTTGTTTGGAGGGCCTTATATTTTACAAGGGGTTTTTGAAACTATGTTTGGGTGGAGGTAGAGCCAGGTGGAGGCTGGGCGGAGTCTCAGGGAGGCCCCAAAATTTTGGCAGTCAGGGGCCCCGAAATTCCTAGTGGCAGCCCTGTCTATGTGACAACTGATTAATGCGTATGTAAAATTGTATTTGTAGTAGACTGAGAGTTTTGCTTGTCAGCCATTATACAGTCATATGAAAAAGTTTGGGCACCCCTCTTAATCTTACTCATTTTTTTTTTTGTTTAAAATTGGGTTTTTGCAACAGCTATTTCAGTGTGATATATGTAATAACTGATGGACACAGTAATATTTCAGGATTGAAATGAGGTTTATTGCACTTACCAAAAATGTGAAATATGCATTATTTCAAAATTTGACAGGTGCAAAAGTATGGTCACCTCAACAGAAAAGTGACATTTAATATTTAGTAGATCCACCTTTTGCAAAAATAACAGCCTCTAGTCGCTTCCTGTAGCTGTTAATGAGTTCCTGGATGAAGGTATTTTTGACCATTCCTCTTTACAAAACAATTCCAGTTCAGTTAAGTTTGATGGTCGCCGAGCATGGACAGCCCACTTCAAAACACCCCACAGATGTTCAATGATATTCAGATCTGGGGACTGGGATGGCCATTCCAGAACATTGTAATTGTTCCTCTGCATGAATGCCTGAGTAGATTTGGGGCGGTGTTTTGGATCATTGTCTTGCTGAAAGATCCATCCCCGGCATAACTTCAACTTTGACACTGATTCTTGAACATGATTCTCAAGAATCTGTTGATACTGAGTGGAATCCATGCGACCATCAACTTTAACAAGATTCCCGGTTCCGTCATTGGCCAAACAACCCCAAAGCATGATGGACCCTCCCCCAAATTTGACAGTGGGTAGCAAGTGTTTTTCTTGGAATGCTGTGTTTTTGTGGCGCCATGCATAACACCTTGTTGTATGACCAAACAACTCAATCTTTGTTTCATCAGTCCACAGGACCTTCTTCCAAAATGAAACAGGCTTGTCCAAATGTGCTTTTGCATACCTCAGGCGACTCTGTTTGTGGCGTGCATGGAGAAACAGCTTCTTTTGCATCACGCTCCCATACAGCTTCTCCTTGTGCAGTGTGCGCTGTAGTGCTGATCGATGCACGGTGACACCATCTGCAGCAAGATGATGCTGCAGGTCTTTGGAGGTGGTCTGTGGATTGTTCTTGACTGTTCTCACCATTCTTCTTCTCTGCCTTTCTGATATTTTTGTTGGCCTACCACTTCTGGCCTTAACAAGAACTGTCCCTGTGGTCTTCCATTTCCTTACTATGTTCCTCACAGTGGAAACTGACAGGTTAAATCTCTGAGACAACTTTTTGTATCCTTCCCCTGAACAACTATGTTGAACAATCTTTTTTTTTTTTTTTAAGATCATTTGAGAGCTGTTTTGAGGCGCTCATGATGCCACTCCTCAGAGAAGATGCAACTAGGAGAACAACTTGAAAGTGGACACCTGAAATATCTTTTCTCATGATTGGATACTCCGGGCTATGAAGTACAAAGCTCAATGAGGTTACCAAACCAATTTAGTGCTTCAGTAAGTCAGTAAAAAGTAGTTCTGATTTTCATGATTTGAATACTCCTAAGGGTGCCCATACTTTTGCACCTGTCAAATTTTGAAATAATGCATATTTCACATTTTTGGTTAGTGCAATAAACCTCATTTCAATCCTGAAATATTACTGTGTCCATCAGTTATTACATATATCACACTGAAATAGCTGTTGCAAAAACCCAATTTTAAACAAAAAAAAATTGAGTAAGATTAAGAGGGGTGCCCAAACTTTTTCATATGACTGTAATACTTTGTGGTTTGTGCAATTATACCTATGTCAAGATTTTTCCTGCACTATTGTGTGTTTAGTATATGTCTCATTTATCTATAATAAAGAGGTTTTGTATGTTTTGCAAGGCATGTTTTGTCTCCACATTTTGTTCTCCTACTGTCCATTTTTATGACCTGGAACTAAGAAGTAAAATTTTTATGGCAAACTTGCAGTTTAAACAGCCGAAATTTGCGGAGCACGAGCGGCTTGGGTAGGTAGGCGTAGTTTGCCGTTGGTGGTCGTGGCTCAACATTTCATTGAAGGAACAAACGTTAATTTTTATGTCCATGTGGTAGAGCTGGGCGATTAATCTAATTAATTCGATTAATTCGCCCCCTGCTGTGGCCACGATTGTGGTTTTACTAAAAATCGTGTAATTTGATTTAAAATGGCATCCGGAGCCCCCCCCCCCATGGGTATACATGGCCACCCCTTGCTGCCGTAATCCTGTAAAGTAATAGATCATTATACTTATCCCCGACGCAGACGCCGCTATCGCGCTCTTCCGGCTTCCTCCTCCGGCGCACAGACAATGACGTCATTGCCTGCGCCCACCGGAGGAGGAAGCCGGAGGAGCGCGATGGCGGCGGGACAGCGACAGGGATAAGTATAATGATCTATTATTTTACAGGTTTGCAAGGGGGGGCCCTGTATACCCATGGGGGGAGGCGCCCTGTACACCATTGGGGCTGCTGCTGTATACACCACTGGGGCTGCTGCTGTAACACTGCTGGGGCCTGTATATACCACTGGGGAGGCTGCTGTATACCACACTGCTGGGGGCTGTATACCTGTGCTGGGGTCCACCCTCGGCTTTTACACGAGTCAATAGGTTTTCCCAGGTTTTGGGGGCAAAAGTAGGGGGGTCGACTTATACACGGGTCGGTTTATACACGCGTATATACGGTACCTCTTAGTTTTTTCTCTTTATTCATCAAAGAAAAGCATAAAAAATAGAAAAAAAAAATCGAGATTTAAATCGAAAATCGTCCATAGGTTTAAATAAAATCGAGATTTTGATTTTTTTTCCAAAATCGCCCAGCCCTACCATGCGGTATTGGAGCTGATTATAATAGAAGTGGGGTCTGGAGGTAAGACCGCCCCGCCCAGGCCCCCCCCCCCCCCCCCCCCTTGCATGTGCCATTATAGTGAGTGGGCAGCCAGCCACCAAATTGGTCATGCCCACTAGTAAGCTTTAAGTATGCAAGGGTGGGCTTCACCACCGCTGAACCCCCCACCTTCCTCCTTGCCTGGGTGTCTTACCCCCAGACTCCCTCTTCTATTATACTCAGCTCAATGACCGCGTGGACTTAAAAATGAATACTTGTTTGGTTTGCGGATCAAATCCTGGAGCCACACCCACTGGCCCCAAACACGCCTACTAGTCCACCCCGCCACCTTCCAGCCGTCCATTCTGCAAGTGTGCCAGTTTTTATTGGATAATGGGTCTTGAAATGTGTTATTAAAGGGAACCTGTCAGGTGGTTTATGCCCCTCCATCTATCACTGTCTGTAGCTGCAGCTTTATAATACCAGTCTAATCATCCCTGTCTGAGCTCATAGTGTAATGTGAAAGGTGAAAGATAAGCATTTATACACTTACATTTCAGTCTACACCTTGGAGGAGGGGGACTGTCTGGCAGGATAATAGTTAACTCACTTTTAACTTGGATAGCTAAAGGACCTGTGTGATGTAACGATCATGTGACCATAGTGGGCGGAGCTAAGCTAGCAAACATATGTTCTATGAGAACTTAGCTCCGCCTATTGTAGTTACATGGTTGTGACATCACATCAGGTCTCCTAACATGTTCTAGCACAAGGCTGCCAAACAGTCTGTCCTCCGAACTGGGGACTGACTGCCTCATTACATAAGGAAAGGGGTAAGTGTATAAATGCTTATCTTTCACCTTTCACATTACACTATGAGTTCAGACAGGGATGATTAGAATAGTATTATGAAGCTGCAGGTACAGACAATGATAGCTGGGGGAGCATAAACTAGCTGACAGGTTCCCTTTAATCATACAGGAAGTAAATGAAGATATGTTGAAAACTTCCTTTATTCAACATGAATACCCCTTTAAGGCTGGCTTCACATCACGGTTTTGTTCCTGTCCGTGGGGATCCTGTTTTGTGCAGGGCCCCACGGACATGAATGAACAGGCCCGGATGTGTACCTCCGGATGCCGTTTTTGTCAGTCTGGATCTGGGATTATGAGGGATCAGGACTGACAGAGCAGGGAGGAGCCGAGCCTGCAAAGCTCAGGCATGTACAGCACTTTTGCTTTAGGAGTGTATGAACATACACTCCTAAAGTGAAATGAAAGAAAGCAGTGGGTATTAAAAATAAAAAAAAAATGCTCACCTGTCTCGAGATGTGAGACGTCCACATTCAATGCAACAAGGATGCTGCAAGGACCTTAATCAGCTGATCAACAGCTGATTGGCCAGTAACGGTCACGTGACACATCAGCTGATCGCCACCAGCAAATCCGCTTTTAAGGTCTTTGAAGCATCAGATGTCTTCCTGGGACAGTCACCGGAAAGGTAAAGTATTTGATATTTTTTTCACCATTGCTTTATTTAATTTCACTTTAGCAGTGCATATAGATACACTGCTAAAGTGAAATTACACACATATACCACGGGTACAGAGCAGGGCTTTTGTTCTGAGCATGCTCTGTACCCTGAAACCAGATCCAGAAATGATTCTGTTTTTTGCCGGATCTGGCTCCATAGACCCCCATGTTGGTGTCCCAGACCGGATTCGTTTCTGTCCAGTTTTGTCACTGGAGCCCAAAAACTGTGCAGACTCCGATTTTTGGGGCCAGGAAAAAACAGGACAGAAATGACCAATCGGGCACCATAGGGATACATGGGAGGCTAAAACGATCCTGTTCTGTCCTTTGCAAAAACGAACAGAACAGTATGGCAAAAAAAAGTGGTGTGAACCCAGCCTAACTGAGAATGTTTAAAGGGAACCTGACTTCGAAAAATGTGCCCCCAGCCTCTATATACCTGTCCCTGCACCATGCGAATAGATTTCTAGCCATCCCTTTGTGTTTTTTTAAATCGATATAGTAAAGTTTAGAAAAGTTGTTTTTAAACCTTTATGATGTGCGGCTTCTCATTATTTGAGAAGCCACAAAAGGCGTTCCTTTCTTGTCCTCCCCGCCTACTTGTTATTTATTCACGCCCCTACAGACATGCTACAGAGCAGGGAGACTGCGTGTCATGTAAGGGGCGGTAAAGCCGCTATGACGCAAATCGCGTCATATCCGACTTTACTATGTCGGTACACCCATTAGGTGTGTTCACTGTGCACCTAATGGGTGTACTGACATGGTAAAGCCAGATAAGATGCGATTTGCGTCATAGCGGCTTTACCGCCCCTTACATGACGCGCACTGTGTCCCTGCTCTGTAGCACGCCCATAGGGGCGTGAATAAATAACAAGCAGGCGGCGGGGAGGATAAGAAAGGAACCCCTTTTGCGGCTTCTCAAATAATGAGAAGCCGTACATCATAGGGTATAAAAACAACTTTTCTAAACTTTACTATATTGATTTAAAAACACAAAGGGATGGCTAGAAATCTATTAGCATGGTGCAGGGACAGGTATATAGAGGCTGAGGGCACATTTTTCAAGGTCAGGTTCTCTTTAAGTTAAGGGCGAACAGAAAGTGTATATATTGAGAACTTGTTTTTCCACTTGCCTCTCTGCTCTCTCCTAGGCAGGAAGCCACATTATGTGCATATGACATTTACAATAAAGGGTGTTTTCACACACACAGTAGGGCAGATTACTATTCTAGTAAGCGTCCACAAACAGAAAATGCACCAATATTTAGTCCACGTTGACACATGTACGTTGCGATATGTGCAGTTTACTTCAAGGGAAGGTACCATCAAAACCAGTTAACAGTCGCAGTTGGATCTCCAAGGCACTTGATGACTGATTAGATCAGCCATCAAATTGCAGGAAAAAATGGGCTCAGCATGTTACCAGGCATAAAAGGCTGATTACAGCCAATGATGTATATTTATGTTTAGATGTTAAGGAAAAAAACTTTCAAAGTTTGAAAATGTTCAACTCTTTTGCCAAATGCTAGAGTTATTAATTTATAAAGTGTCACTGGTCATATTTGAGAAATGAGACTCGGTCACTAACATACAAATTGGTTCGGTCCTTAAGGATGTTAAAAGGAATCTGTTAACAGTTTATTTGCAATGTAATAGGGTTAAAAAAAGACAGAATTCAGCTATATGTAGCTTATCACACTGTGTGCTGTTTATATAGAATGAAGGTTTTATCACTAGTTTATCACTGCTGTGACTAGCCATAACATAAGCCTGTGTCCAACCACGCCCCCTCCTGTGATAAGTAACTCACTGTCAATAGACACTGCGCAGAAAGCTCTGAAGAGGGCATGATTAGCTTTCTCAACTCTTCCTCCTATAGCTAAGAACTCTAAAGGCCCTGTTACACGGGGAAACATCTCCAACAACTGACGGGAGCTCACATGCTTTTAGCCGCTGGCCAAGATTGCTGGTGAGCTGTCAGACGAGGAGACATCACTGGCAATGCAGCGGCGATGTTGAAAGCAACTATTGCTGCCAGGGTTAAATTTAACCCTAACAGCGATCCTTAACATTGGACTCAATGGGGAAAGTTGCTTGCAACATCGCTGTTGCGATGTCAGACAGGGCGATTCAGGCAGATCGCCTGAGTAACATCGCCGTTGATATCACCTTGTTACACGGGGCAACTCTCCAGCGATGTCGCTTCAAAATTGCAACACCCCTGAGTTGCCAGCGATGTTTCCCTGTGTAACGGTACCTTAAAGTGATCCTAAACCCAGAAACTGACCCCCCCCCCCCGTTTCTTTAGACCTGTCCCTGCACCCCCTCTTATCATTTCTAGCCATCCCTTTTGCAGAAAAAAATCGCTTTTGTAAAGTAGAGAAAAGGTTATATTACTTTGTCCTGTGTGAGTTCTCTGTTTCTGAGCAAGCCGCAATGGGCGGGGCCTGTGTGCTGCTGCCTTGTAATTATGCACGCCCCTCTCTGCTTCTAAGAGCCTGGCCACGTCATGAAAGGGGCGGGGCTAAAAGCGGCATGCCGGAGCCCCGCCCCCTTTCATGACTCGACCAGGCTCCTAGTAAGCAGAGAGGGGCGTGCATAATTACAAGGGAGCAGCAGACAGGCACGCCTATTTGCGGCTTGCTCAGAAACAGAGAACTCACACAGGACAAAGTAATATAACCTTTTCTCTACTTTACAAAAGCAAATTTTTTTCTGCAAAAGGGATGGCTAGAAATGATAAGAGGGGGTGCAGGGACAGGTCTAAAGATGCGGGGGGAGTCAGTTTCTGGGTTTAGGATCACTTTAATTGTGTCAGGATAGTTGCACCCAGTAAACTAATTAAGTTGTTGGATTTAGGGTCGCTCTTCCTATATTATTCTGCTCTCAGCAAATCAAGTAGCAGAAATCTGGTGATAGATTCCATTTTACTATAGAAAAGGAAAACATACCTTTTAGTATAAAATTAGCATACAGATGCACAATTTTGACATGTGGACAATATTATTATTTATTATTATAGCGCCATTTATTCCATGGTGCTTTACATGTGGAAAGGGGCATACACTGACAAGTACAATAGAGTGTGGACCCTGCCCATGAGGGGTTACAGTCTTCAAGGGATGGGTGAGGATACATTAGGAGAGGAGAGAAGACCTTGCCTGCAAGGACTCACAGTCTATAAGGGATGAGTGCGGATATAGAAGGAGAGGATAGAGCGGGTTGTGGTGCGATTTTAGTGCATTGATGCTCAATGTAGGTTGTAGGCTTGTCAGAAAAGGTGGGTCTTCAGGTTTCTTTTGAAGGTTTCCATGGTAGGTGAGAGTCTGATGTGTTGGAGCAGAGAGTTCCAGAGCATGGGGGATGCACAGGAGAAATCTTGTATGTTATCGAGGGAAGAAAAGAGAAGAGGGGTGTATAGAAGGAGATCTTGAGAGGATTGCAGGTTATGTGTAGGTAGGTACCCGGAGACCATGTCACAGATATATGGAGGAGGCAGGTTGTGGATGGTTTTGTATGTCATGGTTAGGATTTTGAACTGGTGTCTCTGGACAATGGGAAGCCAGATAAGGGCTTGGCAGAGAGCCGAGTATCATGCAGCAGATTACAGAGCATCTGAATACAGTACGAGACAGTTGCAAACAGACCAACAGTGTCTGACGCACTATACAAAACAGACTGGGGAAACACAGGGGAGGGCAAATACAACAGAAAGCCCTGCTTGTAGGGGACTGAGAAAATGAGACCTCTTGCTCTCACTTACAGCTGAGCCCTGATCTCCCTATACAGGTTCTTTCACCCCGTCGCCGTGCAGGATACCTTAGTCCCTCACTGGCTCTATTGTTAACCAATAATAGGGAAATGGCCAGCAGAAGCACTAGTCCTAACCACTGCACTAATAACAAGAAGAGGGGAAGGGGAGACACAGGGAAACAACAAAAACAACTTCACGCCTGCTGTCACACTACTAGACCGCAAACTGCTTGGCAGCAATCAGCTTCTCAATAGAACCTTCTTCACCCCAGGTAGCTAGGCCAGGAATGGAGTTCAATCACCAGCAAGGAACGCTGGACCATGTGACCATATAAAGGAGATGGGATTGATCACAAAGTAGCGACACCTGGGAAGAGAACTAAGGAGCATTGCAGAAACAGAAACTGATATTAACTCCTACATTGCCAAAGGAAAGAAACATTTAAAATGATATCTCAATACAGGAAAGAGACAGAAGTCCCAGACCCGTCACAAGTCTCCAAAGTAAGATGGACCTTCCTGACAGTACTTCCCGTTTAACCCCTTCCCAACCTTTGACGTTGTGCAACGTCATGAAAGTCGGTGTCTTCACGACCCATGACAATGCACAACGTCATGACGGTTACTGCGGCACCATTGCCGCGGTAACCGCCATTGGGCCCCGGTGTTCTGTGATTCTTATCACAGAACACTGAGGCTCAAGGTCAGTGGGCTGGATTCCCCACCCCATCCCCAGGATCACTGTGATTGATTGGCTGTTGAAACAGTCAATCACAGTGATACTGTCTCCACCCATAGAAGGGGGCGGTCAGAGCCCCTTCTATAGGCTGGAGGGGGCGGGGGTCGCCCCCTCCAGCGCTAATGGGGAGTGATCTGATCACTCCCCATCATCTTCACCAAGATGGCAGCGGTGCAGGCACTTTTGCCGGCCGCCGCCTTCTTCCCACCTCCACCTGCTTCCCGCCGCCGCCACTGCTCTGCAGCTCGATCCCCCATGCAGGGGGATCGGGCTGCAGAATAAGGATCTGGCAGCCCAGGCACTGTGATCCACTTAGTGGATCACTGTGCCTGGGCTGTCAGATCGCTTTTTGCAGCTCGATCCACCCATGTAGGGTGATCGGGCTACAGAATAGCGATCTGGCAGCCTGGTCACAGTGATCCACTACGTGGATCACTGTGCCTGGGCTGTCAGATCACTTTCTGCAGCTCGATCCTCATGCAGGGGAATCGGACTGCAGAGCAGCGATCTGACAGCCCAGGCGCAGTGATCCACTATGGACGTCGGATGTAGCAGAGGTGATCGAGCGTCGTGGGAACTTCGTTGTGGACTACATCGGATGGAGTCCGAAATTATTATTTTTTTTTTTTTTGTTTTTGTTCTTGTTTTGTTTTCCAAAATAAAATATATGTTCTCTGTGTGGTGTATTTTTTTTTGTTTGTTTTTGACTATTTACTAGAGATTCCTAATGGCCGGGTCTAACATTGGCCCGACATTATGAATCTCGTGCTTAGTGCCAGCTGCTAATAAAAAAGCTGGCATTAACCCCTTTATTACCCAGTTTGCCACCGGCACCAGGGCAACTGGAAGAGTCTGGGTACAGCACCAGAAAATGGCGCTTCAATGAATGCGCCATTTTCTGGGGCGGCTGCGTGCTGCAATTCGCAGCATGGGGGGCCCAGAACGCTTCAGCCGCTCCATGTTGAGGATTCCAGCCCCCATCTGCCTAGTTGTAGCTGGCTGGACTAAAAATATGGCGGAGCCCCACGTCATTAATTTTTTTTTTTTTTCTAGAATTAGTTCTAGAAATTAAAAAATGGGCTTCGCTGTATTTTTGGTTGCCAGCCAGGTACAACGAGGCAGCAGGGGGTTGATGGCAGTCCGTAGCTGCCGAGTTGTACCTGGCTGGGCCAAAAATATGGCAAAGCCCCATTTTTTTTATTTATTTATTTTTTTAATTACTTCTACAAATAAAATGACGAAGCTTTGCCGTATTTTTTTTTTTTTTGCCAGCCAGGAACAACTTGGCAGCTGGGGAGCCGGAATCCTCAGCGTGGAGAGACCCAAAGGTTGTGGGCCCCACACTCTGCAAATTGCAACCCATAGCCACCCCAGAAAATAGCGCATTCATTAGAGGCGCCATTTTCTGGTGCTGTACCCCAACTCTTCCAGTTGCCCTTGTGCTGGTGGCACACAGGGGCTCTCCATATGCAACATGGGGTCCGCTAACAATTTAAATGGAAAATTAGCTTCAATTGTTAGCGGACACCATGTCGTGTATGGAGAACCCCTGTGTGCCTAAACATTGGAGCCCCCCACAAGAGACACCATTTTGGAAACTAGACACCCCCAAGGAACGTATCTAGATGCATAGTGAGCACTTTGAACTCCCAAGTGCGTCACAAATTGATCTGTAAAAATGAAAAAGGTACTTTTTTTTTCACAAAGTTTCATTTTTCATTTTTGGGGCATCAAAGTGCTCAATAAGCATCTAGATAGGTTCCTTGGGGGGTCTAGTTTCCAAAATGGGGTCATTTGTGGGGGAGCTCCAATGTTTAGGCACACAGGGGCTCTCCAAACTCGACATGGTGTCCGCTAACAATTTGAATGGAAAACTTGCTCAAATTGTTAGCGGACACCATGTTGCATTTGGAGAGCCCCTGTGTGCCTAAACATTGGAGCTCCCCCATAAATGACCCCATTTTGGAAACTAGACCACCCCCAGGGAACTTATCTAGATGGGTGGTGAGCACTTTGAACCCCCAGATGTTTCACAAATTCATCCATAAAAATGAAAATGTACTTTTTTTTTTTTTTCCTTCACAAAAATTTTAGCCTAAATTTTTTTTTTCATTTTCACATGAGCAGCAGGATAAAATGGATCCTACAATCTGTTGGGCAATTTCTCCTGAGTACACCAATACCTCATATGTGGTCATAAACCACTGTTTGGGCTTACAGCAGGGCTCAGAAGGGAAGGAGCGCCATTTCACTTTTTGAATGGAAAATTAGCTCCAAAAGTCAAATTGTGCTCCTTCCCTTCTGAGCCCTGCCGTGCACCTAAACAGTGGTTTATGACCACGTATGAGGTAGCGATGTACTCAGGAGAAATTGCCCAACAAATTTTAGGATCCATTTTATCCTGTTGCCTATGTGAAAATGAAAGAATTGAGGCTAAAAGAACATTTTTGTTAGAAAAATGGCAATTTTTTTTCCCTTCCACCTTGCTTTAGTTCCTGTGAAGCACCTGAAGGGTTAATCATTTTCTTGAATGTAATTTTGAGTAGCTTTAGGGGTGCAGTTTTTGGAATGGTGTCACTTTTGGGTGTTTTCTGTCATTTACACCCCTCAAAGGGACTTCAAATGTGATGTGCGCTAGGATCCGTTAAAGCTTTCCAGAGTTATTACCTCATAAAGGGACACTGGTCAGAAATGACAAAAATGGCAAGGTCTTTAGGGTCAAAATAGGCTGCGTCATGAAGGGTTAATGAATGGCCTTAGAACCCTCAAGACTGATTTAGTCTGATTTAGTCTGGATAACAACTCCAGAAGGAACGCCTCGACCTGCCGGCGTTCACTTCCGTAACTCCCTATCCTTCAAGGTTATCACTTGCGTAGCGAAGTAAAGGTGTAAACGTTGGCTCTTGAGACACGACACATCTTTTGAGCCATGACCTGTGAAACACGTTACAGGTACCTAGAACTAGGGGTAGCTATAGCTGGACCGACAAATCTAGAGCCCAGAGTTCTCGAAGCACACCTCCGCTTGAAGGCATTAGTGACACGCATACAGTCATTCACACGCAGATCCTGACCTGAACGTTTATTACCAAGCATGCGTCTTCTAGAACGTAAACATCCCTTTGAAAGACTGGCAACCAAGTTGTCACCCCGGAACCTGCCAATCCTACTCTCAGAACTTGGAGATTCTGTAGGGAGAACCACCAACTCTCCTGGGGGAACACATAGGTCTAGAAAGAACCTGTACAGAGGGAGAAACTGCATCTTCTCTCCGGTTGTACCTTATTCACAATAACCGGAAGAGAGAGAAGTCATAGGAAATGTATACACACAGGTCGCCTTCCTCAAAACAACGTGGGGGGGATGGCTCTTCAGACAGTGTATTGGGAGTATATGTGATATTAAAGATGGCTGGCACACCTCTATGTTGGGTGCTAGCTGGAAAAATACATAACGTTACTAGATAAAAATCCGCTGCATGCCAACATCAGAAATTCTAGCGAGAAAAAAAGCTAATGGCTGACATGTATTAATGCACTGTGGGAACTGGAGCAAAAGGCACAGTAGAAAACTACTCAAAGCTTATGTAAGGAATAACATGAGAACTTAGCTGATGTGATGGCCATGACATCCGAGCCCGGTAACCGCGGCAAGGTCTCTCATTCTACCGGGTCCTACTCTAGTCGCTTTATGTCTGCAGTGTGAACTTGCGTGTATGGGTATATGCCACTAAATGCAATTAAAACCTGCTTTTAAGGGGTGTGTCTGGAACCAAAGCTATACATAAAATGCAGAGTCTCTTTGCCGCAAGGACCGTCCACCGTTTCCACTGCCTACAATAATACTTGAGTCCTTGGAAAAATAACTATGAAGTTAGGAACTTTTAAACCGGAAGGTCAATCAACTTTCCTAAATCAGGCGTCACATAACTCCGCTACAGGACAAGAGTTCAGTATCCATAACCGTGAGATGCTCATCACTTGATTTTATCCTCCGCCCTGAGCTTGGCGAGATGTAAGTTCAGCCACTTAGTGGCGTCCTCTGGTGACTGGAAGAAATGGGCCCCTCCCATGGTGACTACTCTTAATTTTGCCAGGTACAGAGTGGAGAGTGAAACTTCTAGTGCCTAGAGTCTTTTATTTGTCTCGCTGTACCTCATGCGCAATTTCTGGACTTCCGCAGGATAATCAGGCTATATTTCAATGCGCTGTCCATTAATGGTGAGCTCCTTATGCGTTCTAGCCATCCGAAGGATAATGTCTCTCTCTCGACAGTTTAATATCCTAGCCAGGATTGTGCGAGGGCCAGAGCCTGGGGGAAGGGGTGTCATAGGGCCACAATGAGCTCTTTCGACAGCGAGTACTCTGGTCAGTTTGTCTTGGCCAAATTTGGTTAATAGCCACTGCTCAATGAAGGCTGTAGGGTCATTGCCCTCTGCTTTTTCCAGGACCTCCACAATACGTTATTGTTCCTCTCAGAAAGGTTGTCCAGGTCATCATTTTTAAGACCTACCTCAGATATCTTTTCCACCATCTCTTCAGCCCATCCACTGTTAGTGTCAAAGTGGTCAGCACAGTTTTGCAGAAAGAAACAACCTGGAAAACATCCTTAAGCGTGGGTTCCCCCTCCACAGAGCTTCCAGAAGCTCCCAGGGTCTCCCTTGCCTGTACTGTGCTCCTCTTCATTGTCTGTTCCTCTCTCCTCTTCCTCCAGGTCCTCTTCTGCCCCTACCTCCCTCTCCTGTTGGTCTTCTTCCCCTGTGACAGGCCCTGCATCCCTTGCATACCTTTAGCATTCCTCCACCATCACAAGCTTCCTCTCATAAGCCGCATTGAGCTTTCCAGCCTCCTCCTTCTGCCTGCCATTTTGGGCCGACAGGCTGCATCCGGCTCCAGCATCCTGCTGCCTCCTTCCGCACCATCCCCGCAGCACAACACCTCTAAAAGTGATCCATAGACTCCTGGGACCTTCCAGCACCGGTATCAAGGCAGGTACCGGTGATTTTCGGGCTCCATGTAGGATAATGAAGGATTTCAGCAGCAGAGGAGCTCGGCCACCCGACCGCTCACATCGCTAGGCCACGCCCCTTATATCATGTCTAACAGATGCTGCAGACTCTGGATGCCTTACTGTGACTGACACTTAGGAGTGATGATGATCCATGGAACATTTCAGGAGACAGGAAGCTACCGTATTCCTATGAGGGAGGGGAGACCATGCAGAGCTGAATCGATCAGTGTAGTGTTTTGCCTGTGCTCCTAGCCTCACAATAACAGAACACATTATGCATCATCATACAACAGAGGAACACCGCATGTATTTGTATCTGCTTGGTGACATGATTGCTATTTTAAGCCAGGATCCCCTGTAACATAAACTGGTATATCGGGCCAGATTGTAGTATGAGCAAGGGGCTGGCCCTACCACGCCCCCTCCCCATACAGAAGTGTGAGGGGGCTGAAATGCAGGATGATCTTGCAGCTCCCAGCATCCACGCCCCCGACACACCACCTGCTCTTTGCTGCTGCATGAAGCTGTCAGGCTGAAATGTTATGGCCCCAGAGGGGGGGGTCAGAGCTGAGGAGCAGGTATGATTTTAACAATTTATAAGCGATCTATAGTTCCTAGAACTGCAGTGTACTGCTTCATTATGTAGCAGGGCAGTGACTGTACTAAAACTTTTTCTCTCCCTGGAGTTCCCCTTTAAATAACACTTTTATTCTGTGACTCTTAAGGTACCGTCACACTTGCAAACATTTCCGGCAACTGACAGGAGCGAGCGCGTTTTTGGCTGCTGGCCAAGATCGCTGTGATCCTGTCAAACGGAGAGACATCGCCGGCAACACAGCGGCGATGTTGAAAGCCACTATCGCTGCCAGGGTTAAATCCAACCCTGACAGCGATCTTTAACATTGCAGTCAATGGGTGAAGTTGCTTGTAACATCGCTGTTGCAATGCAATGCAGCGGCGATGTTGAAAGCAACTATTGCTGCCAGGGTTAAATTTAACCCTAACAGCGATCCTTAACATTGGACTCAATGGGGAAAGTTGCTTGCAACATCGCTGTTGCGATGTCAGACAGGGCGATTCAGGCAGATCGCCTGAGCAACATCGCCAGGTTTCAGGACATTGTCCTGAAACCTGGCGATGTTGCTGAAGCAACGATCACTGTTGCAATCAACCTGTTACATGGGGCAACTCACCAGCGATTTTGCTGCAACTTGGCCATGCCCCTGAGTTGCCGGCGATGTTGCCCCATGTAAAGGGGCCTTTAGGAGTTAGGTCAATTACTTTTATAGCTGCCTGCAGGGTGTGCAGATTCTTATAGCAAGAGAGCTACAAAGAGAACATGATTTTTTCATATTTTGAAAGGTCTGCCTGGGCACTATTCAAGGGTACTGTTGGTATCCTACTGAAAAATGACCTGACAGAGTCCCTTTAATACTTTGGATTAGTTGATAGTGCTAGATTAACCCCTTTACTCCAGAGCATGGTTTGCACCTTAATGAGCAGGCCATTTCTTGCAATTCTGACCAGTGTCACTTTATGAGGTAATAACTCTGGAACACTTCAACGGATCTCAGTGATTCCAAGACTGTTTTTTCATGATATTTTGGACTTCATGTTATTGGTAAATTTATGATGATAGTTTATGCATTTATTTGTGGGGAAAAAAGGTAAATTTGGCAAAAATGTTGACAATTTTGTAATTTACAAACTTTGAACTTTATACCGATAAACCATTGAGGTATATCGCACAAAATATTGAATACATCACGTTTCCCACATGTCTACTTTACAGCAGCACAATTTTGGAAACATATTTTTTTGTTAGTAAGTTACAAGGGTTGAAAGTTTATGAGCAATTTCTCATTTCCATCAAAATTTATTAATCCAATTTTAGTGACCACATCATATTTGAAGTGACTTTGAGGCAGTCTACATAACAAATACCAAAAAGTGACACCATTCTGAAAACTACCACTCAGACTGCTCAAAACCACATTCAAGAAGATTATTAACCCATCAGGTGCTTCACAGGAACTAAAGCAATGTGGAAGGAGAAAATGAACATTTTTTTCTTTCCCTCAAAAATGTTATTTAGCACTACATTTTGCTTTTTCACAAGGGTAACAGGAGAACATGAACCCCAAACTTTGTGCATTTTCTCTTTAGTATGTCAATATTTCATATGTGGTGAAAAACTGGTGTTTGGGCACACAGCAGGGCTCAGAAAGGGGGGGGTGCCATTTGACTTTTCAAGCGGAATCATTAGCCATGTCGCATTTAGAGAGTTCCTGACGTTCCTAAACAGTGGGAACACGGTGAAGTGGCCCTGTTTTGGAAACTAGACCACCTAACCCCTTTACCCCTGAGCATGGTTTGGACCTTAAAGAGGACCTGTCACCAAACCAGGCATGGTGATCTAATGACAGCACTGGATACAGCATGTCTGCAGCATGCAGACAAGGGGTCCATAAGCACTTGAGCAGCCCTGTACCCCGAGATAATACAGTTAGAAAACTTGCATGCTCCAGCCACTAAGGAGGTGTCTAGGGGCTGCAGCCAAGTGCAGATTCACACCCCCTGCTTGTGTAATCTGCCCACCGCTGCCAATCATCCTCTCCCTGTCTCCAGCATTTAAACATGTTTTTTTTTCTCTCCCGTGTAGCCCCGCCCCCTGAGGGGCGGAGCTACACGGGAGAGAAAAAAAAACTGTTTAAGTGCTGGAGACAGGGAGAGGATGATTGGCAGCGGTGGGCAGATTACACATGCAGGGGGTGTGAATCTGCACTTGGCTGCACTTTGGTGACAGATCCTCTTTAATGACAAGGCCATTTTTGTACAATTCTGACCAGTGTTTTTTTATGATAACTCTGAAATACTTCAATGGATCCCAGGATTCTGAGATTATTTTTTTCATGACATAGTGGACTTCATGTTTTAGTGATAAATTTAGGATGATATTTTTTGCATTTTATTTGTGAAAAAAAATAAAAATTTGGCAAAAATATTGAAAATTTGGCAATTTTCAAACTTTAAATTTTCATATCGTTAAACCAGAGACTTATATCACACAAAATAGTTAATAAATAACATTTCCCATATGTCTGTTTTACATCAGCACAATTTTGAAAAAAAAAATTAAGTTGGGAAGTTAAGAGTTTAAAGTTTCTGAGCAATTTCTGATTTTTTTTTCATCAAAATTTATAAACTTCTTTAATGACCACCTTGCATATGAAATGACTTTGATGGGCCTACATGACAAACACCCATAAGTGACACTATTCCAAAAACTGCACCCCTCAAACTACTCAAAGCCACATTCAAGAATAGTAACCATACAGTTGCTTCACAGGAAGTTAAGCAATGTGGGGAATGAAAAAAAAATGAACATTTTACTATTTTCCTGAAAAATATTACCTTTAGTACCAAATTTTTTTTTTGTCACAAGGATAACAGGAGAAAATGGACCCCTTATTGTATAGTGCAATTTCTCGTGAGTACGCCAATACCTCATATGTGACAGAAAATCACTATTTGGGCGCATGTCAGGACTTGGAAGGGAGGGAGCGCTATTTGGCTTTTCAAGCAGAGAATTGGCTGAAATCGTTAGCGGATGTCTTGTCGTGTTTGGTGACTCCCTGATGTGCCTAAACAGTGGAAACCCCCCACAAGTGACCCTGTTTTGCAAACTAGACCCCTCAAGGAACTTTTGTAGATGTGTTGTGAGCACCTTGAACCCCCAGGTGCTTCACAGAACTTTTAGAACATTGACCCGTGAAAAGAAAAAAAATTCCATTTTTCCCACAAATGTTTCAGCCCCAAATTTGCAACATCTCTTGAGTAGATACCTCATATGTGATTTAAAACTACCGTACTTTTGAAGTACAGTGCAAAGCTCAGAAGGGAAGGAGTGCCATATTTGATTTCCAATTTAGCTGAAATGATTTGGAGTGGCATGTCTGCTAACAGAGTTGAATGCTATTTGGTGGCGATTTGGGTGCAGGACATTTTGGATCAGTTCACATTTATCCTGGAGGAGATAATAGGTCGGATGGGAGTTCAAAGTGACTCCATCTGCCTCATTACAGTGAGTTTTCCTTTGGGAATTTTGTCTGAATTATATATTTCAGAGATTAACATATAATTGTCAGTGTAAGCGCTCAGCGTATGGCACAGTAAAAGTGTGATCTGCGCCGTACTGCGATCTTTGGGAACCAGAATATACAAATCAACATAAAGCACTGAGACAGGCTCCCATGGTTGCTGAGCGGATATGAGAGATCCCATTCCACCTAGCACTTTGTTGTATACAAGCAGTCCTTCGCCAGCTTCTAGTCCATGCTCACTGCAGCAAAACAAACCTTCTCATCTCATATCCCCCATTCTCACAACCCTAAACAGCTATTCAACACCTTTAATTCTCTCCTCCGTCTCCAAGCACCTCCTCCCTTCCCTCTTATCTCTGCTGAAGACTTTGACTCTTTCTCCAAGCAAAAGATAGCTTTTCTTGCAGTCCCCAGAGCCCGTCCTCATAACTGCTCAGCCTTCTTCTTCCAAAAGCAGCTTCTCCACCATGACAAAAGATCAGCTCTATTCTCTTCTGTCAAGATCACCTCTCGCCACCTGCATGCTTGACCCCCTTCGTCCCACCTCATCCCCAACCTCTCCACAGTCTTCATCACAACCCCAACACATCTCTTCAACAACAACTAACAACTGGTGTCTTCCCCTCATCCTTTTTAAACATGCCTTGATCACACCCACCCTAAAAAGCCCCCCATTAACCCATCCTCTGTGTCTAGCCATCGCCCCATATTACTTCTCCCCATGCCTTAAAACTGCTGGAACAGTATGTCCATCTTCAACTGTCCTCCCACCTTTCCTCCTCCTCCCTGTTCGACCAGCTAAAATATGGCTTCCGACCGCATTCCTCAACCGAAACTGCGCTAACTAAAATCACCAATGATCTACAAACCGCCAAGAGCAAGCGACACTATGTTCTCCTACTGGATTTGTCTTCTGCCTTTGACTCAGTAGATCACTCCCTCTTGTTACAGATTTACTCATCTCTTGGTATCACAGACTTGGCTGTATCCTGGATCTCTTCATATATAACACACCAGACATTCAGCGTCTCCCTCTCCTGTACCACCTCGTCAGCTCGCCCCCTATCTGCCAGTGTTCCCCAAGGCTCAATTCTGGGACCTCTACTCTTCTCCATCTACACCTTCGGCTTGAGAAAACTCTTATGGGGACGTCGCACGCGTGAATATCTCGTGCAATCGTACAAGTGATGTAATTTTAGCATATCACTTGATCGCAGCCCAATTATCGCAACGGAGTTGTCAGACTGGAAGATTTTTTTCCAAGCGACTGATCAGGCGATGGGACGATCGCATGTGCAATCCAGTGACAGATTATTTCAGTCGTCTGTCTAGCGTCACACTGGAGCTTTCGCAACGATCTGTTGAGTCAATATGGGCGTAAACAATCAGAACCATGGAAAATAGGCGTTCCATAGTTGTGTGGGTGACACCTCCTCACGCTATGATTGGTGTTCGTTAATGCTTTGCTGTTTGTTCTCCCTGCACTCCTACCATAATATATATTTTCCACACGGTCACTCATTGCGCTGAACTAATTCATTGCACCATGTCCCTTGTGCGATAGAAAAGTGTCACACTGTAGCATCTTTATTTGTGCGCATCTGTGCTCATTATTATGTCGGCCTGTGTGTATGTAAAGAAGGCCGTAATGTGAAGCCACACACTGTATGGCAGACGCCATATTAAAGTCACAATATTGAGCACTGCACCAATAGGAATGCAGATGAAACCTCCAATCGGTATTACAATGCGCGCACAGGCAAACACCTCGCCACGCCTATTAAAAGATTAGCTGCATCGCACGCAATCATGAAACCGGTCGTTACACAGATGGTATGGTTCAAAAACCTGCGATCATGCGACTGATCGCTGGTCCGATTGCGCTGTCACACGCTACGATGTGGACTGAGTCATTTGTGCGATGAAAAATCTTGGTCGCATCAGCAATATTGCATGCGATATTGACGCGTGTGACGTCCCCATTAGAGTCCCACGGCTTTTAGTATCATCTCTACACTGATGACACACAGTTCTACCTCTCTGGACCTGACCACCTCCTTACTAAAAAAAATCTCAGCAGCAGCTGCCCCCTGTTCAACTTTATATGCAGCAGCAGCACCTGTCTGCCATATCAGCCCCACCCCCTGTCTGCCAGTATACAGCCCCAGCCCCCTCTGTCTGCCAGTATACAGCCACCCTGCGCTAACAGCCCCAGCCCCCTCTGTCTGCCAGTATACAGCCCCAGCCCCCTCTGTCTGCCAGTATAAGCCCCAGCCTCCTCTGTCTGCCAGTATAGAGCCCCAGCCCCCCTGTCTGCCAGTATAGAGCCCCAGCCTCCCCTGTTTGCCAGTATAGAGCCCCAGCCTCCCCTGTTTGCCAGTATAGAGCCCCAGCCTCCCCTGTTTGCCAGTATAGAGCCCCAGCCTCCCCTGTTTGCCAGTATAGAGCCCCAGCCTCCCCTGTTTGCCAGTATAGAGCCCCAGCCTCCCCTGTTTGCCAGTATAGAGCCCCAGCCTCCCCTGTTTGCCAGTATAGAGCCCCAGCCTCCCCTGTTTGCCAGTATAGAGCCCCAGCCTCCCCTGTTTGCCAGTATAGAGCCCCAGCCTCCCCTGTTTGCCTTTATAAAGCTCCAGCCTCCTCTCACCAGCATACAACCCCAGCCTCCTCTCACCAGCATACAACCCCAGCCTCCTTTTACCAGTATCTGGCCCCAGCCTCATCTCACCGGTATACGGCCCCCGCCTCCTTTCACCGGTATACGGCCCCCGCCTCCTTTCACCGGTATAACGGCCCCCGCCTCCTTTCACCGGTATACGGCCCCCGCCTCCTTTCACCGGTATACGGCCCCCGCCTCCTTTCACCGGTATACGGCCCCTGCCTCCTATCACCAGTGTATGGCCCCTGCCTCCTCTCATCAGTATACGGCCCTAGCTCTCCCCCCAATCTTCAGCTCTATGAGCTCTCTCCTGTGTTTTCCTCCTCAGCCTTGCTTTGATGTCTGCAGTGGGAGAGACGATCTTACTCCTCACATGCAGATCCTGCAGCACTTTGGATGCAGGGACTACTCTGACTCCGGAATTTGCGGCGTCAGTACTGCCTGGATCCGCAGCTCTCTGCACCGAGGTGAATATGGAGGTCCACCCCCGCCCAATCCTGACCCTGCCCCCGCCCCCCGAAAAGACAACAGATTTTCTAAATTTTCTAACAAAGGGAGGGGAGGTTAGAAAAAAAAAAAGTTTCCTGTGTTGGTGACGCCCCCTGCAGCCTGGAGTGCTCTCCAGTGCCTAAGAGCAAATCCGGCCCTGAGTGTCAGCGAACAATTGCAGACAATTTCCCAAAAGTCAAATTGCACTCCTTCCTTTCCTAGCCCTGCTCTGTGCCCAAATGGAGGTTTTCCACCATATAAGGGGTATCTGCGTACTCAGAAGAAAATGCACAGCAAGTTCTCCTGTTACCCTTGTGAATATTTAATATTTGAGGCAAAAGTAACATTTTTGAGGGAAATAAGTAAAATTTTTCATTTTTTTCCTTCCACGTTGCTTTAGTTCCTGTGCAGTATCTAAGGGTTAATAGAATTCTTGAATGTGGTTTTGAGCACTTTGAAGGATGCAATTTTTGGAATGGTGTCACTTTTGGGAATTTTCTGTCACATATGCCCCTCAAAGTCACTTCATATGTGATGTGGTCACTAAAAAAAATGGTTTTGTAAATGTTGTGAAAATGAGAAATTGCTGATAAACCTTCAACCCTTCAAACTTCCTAACAAAAAAAATTGTGCTGATGTAAAGTAGACATGTGGGAAATGTTATTTATTACGGTAACTAATTTGTGACAGAACATTGTAGATTAAGGGTATACAAATTCAAAGTTTGAAAATGACTACATTTTCGCCAAATGTAAGATTTTTTTTTTTCAAAAATAAATGCAAAAAATATTGTAATAAATTTCTCACTTGTATAAAGTACATGTCATGAAAAAAACAATCACTGGAATCCGTTGAAGTTTTACAGAGTTATTACCTCATAAAGGGACACTGGTCAGAATTGTAAAAAATGGCAAGGTCAGTAAGGTTAAAACAGACTTGAGGGTGAAGGGGTTAATATGTTTAAATATTGCATGAATTTCTGATATCTGCAGTGTATGTCAGTATGTTGCGTATACAAACATACCATATTGTTTGGTATGATCTCTATTTTTATTATTGCTTTAGATTTCTAAAGTGGATACAGATGAATAATTTAAACAATCCACTCCAGTGGAACATTCGTCCAAATGGAAATGACGGAGATGGGAGTAAATGGAACTATGCATTACTGGTACCAATGTTGGGGCTTGCTGCTTTTCGTAAGTTTAGATTGTGTTTTTTTTTTTTTATTGTTGTATAAAATTTTTTATACAGTAAAACAAATGTAGTGCGAAAATGTGCAATATATATAATTCTTTATTTAATTCCAATAATGTATTTTTCCTGTCCATAACCAGATGTCAGTCATAGTCCTCCGTGCCATCTCCTAAGCTTCATAAAAAATATAAAAAGGACAATTCACTGGTCTTATTAAGGAGCGCTCAGTAATAAGAAGCAGGTTACAAATATTTGATGCAGACCTGTTTATTTCAGCTTATCCACTACGCGTTTCAACAGCAGCCCGCTGTCTTCCTCAGGTGAGGGTTTCAGGTTGTGCTTTTTATACAGTTGTGGCCAAAAGTATTGACACCCCTGCAATTTTGTCAGATAATACTCAGTTTCTTCTTGAAAATGATTGCAATCACAAATTCTTTGGTATTATTATCTTCATTTAATTTGTCTTCAATGAAAAAACACAAAAAAGAATTGTCCTAAAGCCAAATTGGATATAGTTCCACACCAAACATAAAAAACGGGGTGGACAAAAGTATTGGCACTGTTAGAAAAATCATGTGATGCTTCTCTAATTTGTGTAATTAACAGTACCTGTAACTTACCTGTGGCACCTAACAGGTGTTGGCAATAACTAAATCTCACTTGCAGCCAGTTGACATGGATTAAAGTTGACTCAACCTCTGTCCTGTCCTTGTGTGTACCACATTGAGCATGGAGAAAAGAAAGAAGACCAAAGAACTGTCTGAGGACTTGAGAAACCAAATTGTGAAGAAGCATGAGCAATCTCAAGGTTACAAGTCCATCTCCAAAGACCTGAATGTTCCTATGTCTACCGTGCGCAGTGTCATCAAGAAGTTTAAAACCCACAGCACTGTGGCTAACTTCCCTAGATATGGACGTAAAAGAAAAATTCACGAGAGATTTCAACGCAAGATTGTGCGGATGGTGGATAAAGAACCTCGACTAACATCCAAACAAGTTCAAGCTAGTCCAAGAGTACAACAGTGTCAACCCATACTATCCGTCAGCGTCTGAATGAAAAGGGACTGTATGGTAGGATTCCCAGGAAGACCCCACTTCTTACCCCGAGACCTAAAAAAGCCAGGCTGGAGTTTGCCAAAACTTACCTGAGAAAGTCTAAAACATTTTGGAAGAATGTTCTCTGGTCAGATGAGCCAAAAGTAGAGCTTTTTGGGCAAAGGCATCAACATAGAATTTACAGGAGAAAAAAAGAGGCATTCAAAGAAAAGAACACGGTCCCTACAGTCAAACATGGAGGAGGTTCCCTGATGTTTTGGGGTTGCTTTGCTGCCTCTGGCACTGGACTACTTGACCGTGTACATGGCATTATGAAGTCTGAGGACTACCAACAAATTTTGCAGCATAATGTAGGGCCCAGTGTGAGAAAGCTGGGTCTCCCTCAGAGGTCATGGGTCTTCCAGCAG
The DNA here is from genome assembly GCA_033576535.1 of Allobates femoralis. Lineage (NCBI taxonomy): Eukaryota > Metazoa > Chordata > Amphibia > Anura > Aromobatidae > Allobates > Allobates femoralis. The sequence goes on along the minus strand of JARQOC010000025.1, from coordinate 248,885 downwards.
GACAATGACCCAAAACACACTTCAAAAAGCACTAGAAAATGGTTTGAGAGAAAGCACTGTAGACTTCTAAGGTGGCCAGCAATGAGTCCCATAGAACACCTATGGAGAGATCTAAAAATGGCAGTTTGGAGAAGGCACCCTTCAAATATCAGGAACATGGAGCAGTTTGCCAGAGAAGAATGATCTAAAATTGCAGCAGAGCATTGTAAGAAACTCATTGATGGTTACTGGAAGCGGTTAATCGCAGTTATTTTGGCTAAAGGTTGTGCAACCAAGTATTAGGCTGAGGGGGCTAATACTTTTGTCCGGCCCATTTTTGGAGTTTTGAGTGAAATGATCAATGGTTTCCTTTTTGCTTCATTCTCTTTTGTGTTTTTTCATTGAAGACAAATTAAATGAAGATAATAATACCAAAGAATTTGTGATTGCAATCATTTTCAGGAAGAAACTGAGTATTATCTGACAGAATTGCAGGGTTGTCAATACTTTTGGCCACAACTGTATATCCTTTTCCCTTGATGGGATCCCTGTCTGGAGCTGCACGGCAATTTGGAGGCTATGTTAGAGGTAGAGAACTAAAGGACCTGCCGTGACGTCAGAAATCCCCTGGTCAGCTGACCGAGTGCAGGCACGTGACCTGAGGAGGAGCTTGGCAGCGGTGAGGCCGGGAGCGGCATACACAGCCAGTAGCTATATGCTAACACCGGAGTTGTGCACGGACAGCACAACCACGTCAAAATCTATGTGTACAGGGGGATTTCTAAATTCTAAACTTACACTTCCATTATTTGTTTACACATAAGGAGCTGGTTTGTGCAATATCTGTTTTTGTATCTTTGTATGTGTATATTTGTATATTTGCATTGTTTTGGGCTCTATAGACAAATACCATGTGTAATTTTTGATGAGGTATACATTACTGTAACCAGTTTGGGCAAAGGGTGTTCAGGCTCTCTATGATATACCATTTTCATATGATTTGTTATAGCTGTATTTGGCTTTTTTAAGTGTTTTTATTCTTGTGTGATCATCTTGATGTGAGTTTTTTTCATCAAATAAATTTGTTAACATTTATCTAATATATAAAACCACAAGAGATTTGTGACGTCCGTTCCGTCACTTTTCACACACTTCCGTAACTTTGTCCCAGGGTACACCCGCTCAGGTGTACCAAGATGGCCGCCCTAAGCGGGAGTACCCTGGCGACCCACACTACTCGGCACTCACCCCCCAACCCACGTCCACACACACGTACACCACTGACACAACACTATCGTACCCCTCTCCCCCTACACACACACACACTCATACTCTCATGCAGACTACCAGTCTCCGGTATACTTACCCCGCCGCCATCCCGCTGCGCCGCTCCCGCTTGGCCCCGCCCACCTTGTGACAGGCTCCGCCCACTTCGCGGGGCTCCCGTCAAGCTCTGCCTACCTCGCGGGGCTCCCGCCAAGCTCCGCCCACCTCGCGGGGCTCCCCCCAACCTCCGCCCACCTCGCGAGGCTCCCGCCAAGCTCCGCCCACCTCCCTGGGCTCCCCAGGCTCCGCCCACCTCGCGGCGATTCCACTAGGCTCCGCCCACCTTGCCCCGCTCCCGCCTGGCTCCGCCCACCTCGCCTGCGCTGACCACTGAGCCTCCGTCCTGGGCTGACCACTGAGCCTCCGTCCTGGGCTGACCACCGAGCTTCCGTCGTCTGCTGACCACCGAGCCTCCGTCTGCTGACCACCGAGCCTCCGTCGTCTGCTGACCACCGAGCCTCCGTCGTCTGCTGACCACCGAGCCTCCGTCGTCTGCTGACCACCGAGCCTCCGTCGTCTGCTGACCACCGAGCCTCCGTCGTCTGCTGACCACCGAGCCTCCGTCGTCTGCTGACCACCGAGCCTCCGTCGTCTGCTGACCACCGAGCCTCCGTCGTCTGCTGACCACCGAGCCGCCGTCGTCTGCTGACCACCGAGCCGCCGTCGTCTGCTGACCACTCAGCCTCCATCCTGCGCTGACCACTGAGCCTCCATATACAGTGCTAACCACTGAGCTACCGTACAGTGCTAACCACTGAGCTACCGTACAGTGCTAACCACTGAGCCACCATATACAGTGCTAACCACTGAGCCACCATATACAGTGCCAACCACTGAGCCACCATATACAGTGCCAACCACTGAGCCACCATATACAGTGCTAACCACTAAGCCACCATATACAGTGCTAACCACTGAGCCACCATATACAGTGCTAACCACTGAGCCACCGTATACAGTGCTACCCACTGAGCCACCGTATACTCTGCTACCCACTGAGCCACCGTATACAGTGCTAACCACTGAGCCACCGTATACAGTGCCAACCACTGAGCCACCATATACTCTGCTACCCACTGAGCCACCTGTATACACACAATTAATTTCACCGCACTCCCCTAACTATTAGTAAATAAACTATATATGGATTCTAGACTACCCGATTCTTTAGAATCGGGCCGCCATCTAGTAAACATATAATTGAGGTTGTATCGCTTCTTAGGGACTTTCTATCCTTCTATTGATTAACCCTTTATCGTCCCAGCGATCCCTAGTCTTATATATACATATTGGTGGTGCCCTCACCTTCTACTTATTTCATCGCCACTAACAATATATCCCCACTAGACCACCGGGTATTATTCAAGGTTTGCGCCTTTCATTTTGTATTTCATCTCCTAAGCTTCAGTCAGTAGTGCTGTGAAATGTACTGTCATTAAACAAGTCTGGAGATGAAAACTTGGTACTTTTGAATGACGTCATTCATTTCACCATATAGTGTACGAGATAACCGTGAATTCATTCAAAGTGCAGTGAAATTGTAAAAAAAAAAGTGAAATTCCACAATGTTATTTTTTTATTTACCATGTGTACTATATGGTAAAATTGACCTGACAGTATGATTCCCCAGGTCATTACGAGTTTGTAGATACCAAACATGTATACTTTATTCTAAGTGTTGAAAAAAAATCTGAAGTTTGTCAAAAAAAAGAATTGCACCTTTGGTGTCCTTTTCCGGGACTCATAGTATTCTAATTTTTTAATTATGCCATATTTGGGGAGGTGCAATGCTTTGATCACCTGTTATTGCATTTTATCACAATGTTGCGTTGACTAAAAATTGTAATTTTGATGTTTTGTCTTTTTTCTTCCATCACACAGTTTATTGATCAGATTCAATTGATTACATATTTTGATAAATCGGGCATTTCTTATCTGAATGTGGTGAAACCAAATATGTGGTGTGTGTGTGTGTGTGTATGTGTATGTATATGTATGTATATATATATGTATATATATATGTATATATATATATATATATATATATATATATTATAAATTTTTATTTTCAATAGGGTCACGATTTGAATAAATTATTTTTCATATACAGTACAGACCAAAAGTTTGGACACACCTCATTCAAAGAGTTTTCTTTATTTTCATGACTGTGAAAATTGTAGATTCACAATGAAGGCATCAAAACTATGAATTAACACATGTGGAATGATATGCTTAACAAAAAAGTGTGAAACAACTGAAAATATGTCTTATATTCTAGGTTCTTCAAAGTAGCCACCTTTTGCTTTGATTACTTCTTTGCACACTCTTGAAATTCTCTTGAGCTTCAAGAGGTAGTCACCGGAAATGGTTTTCACTTCACAGGTGTGCCCTGTCAGGTTTACTAAGTGGGATTTCTTGCCTTATAAATGGGGTTGGGACCATCAGTTGTGTTGTGCAGAAGTCTGGTGGATACACAGCTGATAGTCCTACTGAATAGACTGTTAGCTGCTTTTTTCTTGCATAATACAAATTCTAAGTAAAGAAAACCGAGTGGCCATCATTACTTTATGAAATGAAGGTCAGTCAGTCCGAAAAATTGGGAAAACATTGAAAGTGTCCCCAAGTACAATTGCAAAAACCATCAAGCGCTACAAAGAAACTGGCTCACATGAGAACCGCCCCAGGAAAGGAAGACCAAGAGTCACCTCTGCTGCAGAGAATAAGTTCATCCGATTCACCAGCCTCAGAAATCGCAGGTTAACAGCAGCTCAGATTAAAGACCAGGTCAATGCCACACAGAGTTCTAGCAGCAGACACATCTCTACAACAACCGTTAAGAGACTTTGTGCAGCAGGCATTCATTGTTAAATAGCTGCTAGGAAACCACTGCTAAGGACAGGCAACAAGCAGAAGAGACTTGTTTGGGCTAAAGAACACAAGGGATGGACATTACACCAGTGGAAATCTGTGCTTTGGTCTGATGAGTCCAAATTTGAGATCTTTGGTTCCAACTACTGTGTCTTTGTGCGACGCAAAAAAGGTGAACGGATGGAGTCTACATGCCTGATTCCCACCGCAAAGCAAGGAGGAGGTGTGATGTTATGGGGGTGCTTTGCTGTTGACACTGTTGGGGATTTATTCAAAATTGAAGGCATACTGAACCAGTATGGCTACCACAGCATCTTGCAGCGGCATGCTAATAATAATAATAATAATAATTTTTATTTATATAGCGCCAACATATTCCGCAGCGCTATTCCATCTGTTTTGCGTTTAGTTGGACCATCATTTATTTTTCAACAGGACAATAACCCCAAACACACCTCCAGGCTGTGTAAGGGCTATCTGACCAAGAAGGAGAATGATGGGGTGCTACGCCAGATGACCTGGCCTCCACATTGACCAGACCTGAACCCAATCGAGATGGTTTGGGGTGAGATGGACTGCAGAGTGAAGGCAAAAGGGCCAACAAGTGCTAAGCATCTCTAGGAACTCCTTCAAGACTGTTGGAAGACCATTTCCGGTGACTACCTCTTGAAGCTCATCAAGAGAATGCCAAAGAGTGTCAAAGCCGTAATCAAAGCAAAAGGTGGCTACTTTGAAGAACCTAGAATATAAGACATATTTTCAGTTATTTCACACTTTTTTGTTAAGTACATAATTCCACATGTGTTAATTCATAGTTTTGATGCCTTCAGTGTGAATCTACAATTTTCATAGTCATGAAAATAAAGAAAACTCTTTGAATGAGAAGGTGTGTCCAAACTTTTGGTCTGTACTGTGTATATATGTATGTATGTGTGTGTGTGTATATCTACATGTGTATAATATATATATATATATATATATATATTTTAATCACTATTTTACTTGCCCCCTTAAGGCGCCTCACCACTGCTGCTTCTTATCGCTTCTGCAGTACAGAGTGGGGCTGATTCTCATGCACTGCTCTGTACTGCAGAAATGATCTTCTGTGAATACCAGGGCTCAGACGGCAACAATGGTAATCATCTGTTCCCTCTTTGTCATGGCAACACATCGGCAGGAAATTGTGCGATTCCCACCAACCTCTGGGGATCACACCAGTTTGACAGTGCAATCTAACTAGTTAACTGGTGTGGGTGGATCTCTGATCTCCAGTCCAGCAGCAAAAAGGGTAAATATACTGTTTGTGCCCTCAAATTTGCCCCATGGCTCTCTGTACTCCTCCTCCCCCCATACTTTGTGTGCACCCAATACCCCCTTATTCCCCATTTTGGGTTCTCAACCCAACTCCCAACCGTTTCATTTCTTCACATACTCTCCACATACTGTGGGTATAGAACGTAATCAGACTCTTTAAATTTTCCACTCTGTTTCATTTCAGCCATTTGGTACATTTAAAAAAAGTTGATATTTTTTTCTTATTAACCTACACTCTGCACCCCATCCTGTCTCCTTAGTCACTCGTCATATGTGTGATTTCTGTTTAACCTTAATATTCCAATAAAAATGATTGGTTTAAAAAAAAATGTAAAACATTTTTTCAAATTTATTAAAAAAGAAAAACTGAAATATCACATGGTCATAAGTATTTAGACCCTTTGCTCACTATTAAGCACCTTTTCAGCTAGTACAGCCAGAGATGCTCAATTGTGTTTTTAGGTCAGGGCTCTGGCTTTGCCAGTTAAGAATGGGAAACGTAATGTTTCCACCACCATGCTTGATTGTGTGGATGGTGTTCTTTGGGTCAGAGCAGCATTTCTCTTCATCCAAACACGGTGAGTTGAGTTAATGCCAAAGAGACCAATTTTTGTCTCATCTGGCCACAGCACCTTCTCCCAATCTGTCACGTTTCCGGGGGAAAGCGCCCTAGAGTGAACCCACTGGGCTGTGGTACCGAACTCTGCTGGGTGAGCTGGTCCTAGTTTAACCAACACCTATACAGGGATTGTCAGGGGCAAGCCCAAGGAGTCTAAATACCACAGCTGCTAGTACCAGGGGGGCGGCTCGTAGGGTTAGCGTATACTACAGTTTAGCTAAGGAAGATTCAAGGGATCAGAGCCCGAGGCTAGGAGAGCAGGAATGGGTCTACCGGAGGAGAGCACAAGTAGGGCCTGACCAACAGCCAGAGAAGCAGAAGCTTACTAACACAATAATCGGGCACCTCCCATCAGTGGAGGTGGCCTGATATACCGGAGGACAGACAGCTATTGGTCAAGGGAAGTGTCAGTTTGAGCCGTGACGACCCCTACATTCACAGGGGAGGAGCGCGACCGCGCCTAGTGCACTGCTGATTAGGATAATGACTCCGACCATTGTAGTGTGCTTATGTGTGAGCCCGGTGGTCAGCAGACAGGAATGGGACCTGGTGATGGCTCCAAGACATGGCACGCCTGGACGCGGGGTGCCGGGTCGGTAGAGGAGCAGAGGATGCAGACCCAGGAGAGGTGAGCTGGGGAGCGGTGCCAGGGGACCTAACATAATCACTCTCAGGATCACCAAGGTGTTCATTGGCCAACTTCAGATGGGCCTGCACATGTGCCTTAAGCAGTGAGACTTTGCGAGCACTGCAGGATTTTAATCCATTACAGTATTATGTGTTACCAATGGTTTTCTTGGTGACAGTGGTCCCAGCTGCCTTGAGATCATTAACAAGTTCCCTTGTGTAGTTTTAGTCTGTTCTCTCACCTTCATCATGATCCTGGTTACCCCACGAGGTGAGATTTTACATGGAATCCCAGACCGATGTCAATTGACACTCATTTTGTATTTCTTACATTTTCTTCCCATTTGACCAACAGTTGTCTTCTTCTCACCCAGCATCTTACTTATTGTTTTGTAGCCCATTCCAGCCTTGTACAGGTCTAGGACCTTTTCGCTGATATTCTTAGGGCCCTTTCACATCAGCGTTTTTTTCAAATCGCGGCAGATGCGGTGAAAAAAACGCATCTGCCGCGATTACCGCATACCGGGTGCACTTGCGGCACGGTTGCGGCGCGGTTGCGGTAAACGCCATACAAGGTATAGGGGACTTGCGGCAGGTGCGGTTTTTGGCACTTGCGGCAGGGGCGGCCGCGAAAATAACCGCGGCTGACAGCATTTTTTTTTCGCGGCCGCACCTGCCGCAAGTGTCGAAACCGCACTTGCCGCACCCTTACCGCAAGCCCCATAGACATTGCATGGGGCTTGCCGCAAGTGTGCCGCAAGTGTCGCGGTTATGCGTTAAACGCATCAGATGCGTTTTTTTCACCGCATCTGCCGCGAATTTCAAAAACGCTGATGTGAAAGGGCCCTTAGAAAGCACTTTGGTCTTGCCCATGTTGTAGAGGTTAGAGTCTGGCTGATTAATTAAAGTGTATGGACAGAATTTTTTTTTTTTAACGTGTGACAATTTAAGACCACCATGCAGGTAATGAGTTAATTAGGACCGTCTAACTGATCTGTTGGAGCCAGAACTCCTAATAGTTGGTAGCGGATCAAATAGTTATTTTTCTCTGCAAAATGCAAATACATTTATATAATTTAGATAATGCAATTTTCTGGATTTAATTTTTGTTATTCTATGTCTCACTGTTAAAATTAACCTGCCCTCAAAATTATAGACTTTGTGTGTCAGTGGGCAAACTTACAAAATCAGCAAAGCATCAAATACTTATTTCCCCCACTGTACATATTAGATGAGTGGCAGTGACGTCACAATGAGGGCGGATTCTGTGCCGCTGTGGGTAGCGGCGTCCCCTCGCTGTGCGCTCTTCCAACCCCCCTGTATCCTGTCTATCTCCCCCTGTGCTGTCTTCTCCCCCTTGTGCTTTCTGCTTTGACCTGTTTCCCCCTATGCACTCTCCCCTGTGCGCTTTCTCCCCCCGCCGCCGCGCCTTCTCCCCCCCCCCGCCGCGCGCCTTCTCCCCCCCCCCCCCCGCGTGCCTTCTCCCCCCCCCCCGCGCGCCTTCCCCCCCCCCCCCCGCGCGCCCTCCCCCCCCCCCCCCCCCGCGCGCCTTTCCTCCCCCCCCCCCGCGCCTTCTCCCCCCCCCCCCCCCCCGCGCGCCTTCTCCCCCCCCCCCCCGCCGCGCGCCTTCTCTCCCCCCCCCCCCCGCGTGCCTTCTCCCCCCCCCCCGCGCGCGCCTTCTCCCCCCCCCCCCCGCGCGCCTTCCCCCCCCCCCCCCCCCGCGCGCCTTCTCCCCCCCCCCCGCGCCTGCCCTCTCCCCCCCCCCGCCCTCCCCCCCCCGCGCGCCTTCTCCCCCCCCACGCGCCTTCTCCCCCCCCGCGCTTTCTCCTCCCCCCCCCTCTCTCCCCCCCCCGCTTAATATGCGCCGCTCCCCCAGCCCATCACTGCGGTGCGGTTTCAAAACCACAGTGATGGAGAGCGGCTATGCATATTATATGAGCGGAAGCAGGAGATCTCCAAAATAACAAAAATCCAAGCAAAGCAGAACAGTGGTCAAAATGGTACTTCTGATACAGAAAACAATAGGTTTAAATTGAATTTAGTCACGACCTTTAGTAGTTCGTACAACCAAATTATACAGTCCATGCATAAATATTGGTTTATTTTGAAAAATGACCCAGAACTCAGGGATATACTTCCCTCCCACCCACAAGTTATCATCAGCCGAAATCGCAGTCTGAAGAATCTTGTGGATGCCTAGTGTCAAATATTTCAAGTATACCTAATAAGAATTCTAATAAGATGGGAAGTTTAGATGTGGGAATAAGAAATGTTTGTACTGCAGCACCATCCAGCATAGTGCAAAAACATTCCGATCACGAGTAACAGGGAAATATTTGACATCACACTAAATTTGAATTGTTGTAGTTCATACGTGATTTATTTGTTAGAATTAAAATGCGGTATGCAGTACATGGGTAGAACCATACAACCCATGCACTGCAGACTGAACAAACACAGAAATAATATTGTTCAAGGTATTCTAAATCCCAGTGTGCTCAAACACTTTTTGTAAGAGCACCAGAAAGATCCTACTGGACTGAAACTTAAAATTGTTGAACAAATAAATATAGGACACTTAGGGTATGTGCCCACAGGAAGATTTAGTGGCGTTCAAACCGTCAGAAATTATCAGTTCTGAGCTCTGAAGTCTCCAGCTGTGTTCCGGCGGTTTTTTTCAGCGTGTGCACAGCGTTTTTTCAGTCGTTTTTTTCCAGCGGTTTTTTCCGGCGGTTTTCTATGGAGGATTTTGTTCATGGAACCGATCAAAAACCGCTGAGAAGAATTGACATGCTGTATGCTGCTAAACCGCTGGGAAACCGCTCAACCGCGGGCAGATCCGCTAACATAAACCGACTATGTGTGCACAGCGGTTTCTAAATTACATAGCGTTACATGTAAGTCCTAACGCTGCTTAGGATTTACATAAATTTAAATAAAACCTACGCTAAACCGCCGGCGGTTTTCGCTGCTAAAACCGACGTTAAACCTTCCTGTGGGCACATACCCTAATAGATCCAAAATGATTCATGATTTATTTCTCAACTCCAGTCCTCAGGACCCACCAACATTTCGTGTTTTCAGGATTTCCTTAGTATTGCACAGGCGTTGGAATTATTCCCTGTGCAGGTGATTAAACTATCACCTGTGCAATACCAAAGAAATCCTGAAAACATGACCTGTTGGTGGGTCCCGAGGACTGGAGTTGAGAAACACTGATTTATAAGATCCGTTCACTTACCCCTGAGGGTCTAAATATTAGTATTGGTAATAGCTTCTGAATATAACCCTCTGTAAACATGTTCTCATAATTTTTTTTTTTTTTTATCCAATAAGTCCAATTGAAGTTTAATCACATTAACAACAAAACGCAGTAACCGCAAACCACAGGCGGTAAAGGATACAATAACACATACAAGCATATGAACAGGAAGACAAAAACCAACAGACAGACAGGAGGGGGAAAACAAAGGGGAGGAAAGGGGGAGAGGATTAGGACGTAAGTCCCACTTGACTTTGACTCAAATTAGAGTAGATAGATGAATGGCGTGCACACCGAACTGTATTTCACACGTCGAGGTGCTGACTGAGAAGTCTTGGGGACCCATGTCCAATATTAAAGAGAACAGTCGCACACTCTTTGTATCAGGTGATAACGAAAGGAATTTATTTGGAAAGCAACCTGCAGCAACGCATTTCGGCCCACTTGGGCCTTGGTCACGCCTGTTGCTGTAAATCAAGAAAAACATACATACAGTCAAAGCTTTGTACAACAAGACATGAACAATTATTTACATATATACATATTTGGCATGAAACTGCTTGTGCAGGTGTCCCAATAGGAGAACACCTGTCCTCTCTATTTAAAGGAGGACATTATGTTTGAAATTGTGATACAGTGTTTAAATTCTTTAGCAATAGAAGAAGGAATTTGATAGAGGAGAGAGTAGAAGTTTCCAGAGATATAGTTAACACGATTTTTAGACCGTATAAGGAAAAAACGAATTAAGTTATTGTTTACACTTTGCTAAGGTGCTTTTTTCAAGGACAAGGTGCTCTGTCCAAAAAGATGTATTCTTTCAAAGTGATGTCTTCCCAGCTGTAAAAATATAACATTTGATCACACCACTCTAGATGTTTTGTCATGTTAGAATATCGGGTATGTTGTTACCTTTTGATCTAGAGATAGTGGGGGATCCTTAGATCCTATAAGAAAATGTTGGATGCCTATGAAACATAAATAATTTTATATAGAAAGGTTATTGACATCAACACTTTAGTTATATAGAATGCACTAGTATAGTGGATTGTTATCTGTGTACCCATAACTTTATGCTGACCCCTTGTGTTGTTCAAATTCGTCCTCTTACCTTCTAATATATAATTGCCGTTGCGCACTTCCGTCATATTCGGCGCTACTTCCGTTGTCGTGGATGTGGCTGCCTCGCAGCCACGCGACCCACGAAGCATTGGCCGCCGCGAGCAATGGCCCCGAGGCCATTGCGAGCCGTTGCCTGAGCGCGAGCAATGGCCGTGAAGCGGCCATTGCGAGTCTCCGGCCCCGTCCAACCACCGACCACAGCCGAGCCCCGTGGCCGAAAATCGAACCAGGGGCCTGGCCAGAGCGCGAGCAATGGCCGCGAAGTGGCCATTGCGAGTCTCCGGCCCCGTCCAACCACCGACCACAGCCGAGCCCCGTGGCCGAAAATCGAACCAGGGGCCCGGCCATAAATTCAGCCAAACACCGCTAATGTATCTCTATGGCAAGTGAGGCGCTATTCTGATTGGTCGCTGTGTGCTGCCGGCGACCAATCAGAATAGCGCCTCACTTCCCATAGAGAATAATAGCGGTTTTTTCAAGCGAACTATAGCCGGGCCCTTGGTTCTATTTTCGGCCACGGGTCTCGGCTTTCGTCGGTCATCGCCGGGGCGGGAGACTCGCAATGGCCGCGAAGCGAGTCTCGAGTCGACTCGACTTCGAGACTCGAGTCGAAGCGATTGCGAGTCTCCCGCCCCGGCGACGACCGACGAAGGCCGAGATCCGTGGCCGAAAATAGAACCAAGGGCCCGGCTATAGTTCGCTTGAAACACCGCTATTATTCTCTATGGGAAGTGAGACGCTATTCTGATTGGTCGCTGTGTGCTGCCGGCGACCAATCAGAATAGCGCCTCACTTCCCATAGAGAATAATAGCGGTGTTTCAAGCGAACTATAGCCGGGCCCTTGGTTCTATTCTCGGCCACGGGTCTCGGCTTTCGTCGGCTATCTATCTATCTATCTATCTATCTATCTATCTATCTATCTATCTATCTCTATTTATCTATCTCTATCTATCTATCTATCTATTTCTATCTCTATCTATCTATCTCTATCTATCAGATAGATAGATATAGATAGATATAGATACATAGATAAATACATAGATAGATAGATAGAAATAGATAGAAGAAATAGATAGAAATAGATACATAGATAGATAGAAATAGATACATAGATAGATAGAAATAGATAGATAGATAGATACAAAGGAATAGATACATAGATAGATAGCCGATTAAAGCCGAGACCCGTGGCCGAAAATAGAACCAAGGGCCCGGCTATACTTCGCTTGAAACACCGCTATTTTTCTCTATGGGAAGTGAGGCGCCTTTCTGATTGGTCGCTGTGTGCTGCCGGCGACCAATCAGAATCGCGCCTCACTTTCAGCGGTAAATTTGAAACCAAATGTCGTCCATTCTATCTCTATGGGAAGTGAGGCGCTATTCTGATTGGTCGCCGGCAGCACACAGCGACCAATCAGAATAGCGCCTCACTTCCCATAGAGATAGAATGGACGAATTTTCGACGACCGACGAAAGCCGAGACCCGTGGCCGAAAATAGAACCAAGGGCCCGGCTATAGTTCGCTTGAAACACCGCTATTATTCTCTATGGGAAGTGAGGCGCTATTCTGATTGGTCGCTGTGTGCTGCCGGCGACCAATCAGAATAGCGCCTCACTTCCCATAGAGAATAATAGCGGTGTTTCAAGCGAACTATAGCCGGGCCCTTGGTTCTATTTTCGGCCACGGGTCTCGGCTTTCGTCGGCTATCTATCTATGTATCTATTTCTATCTATCTATCTATCTATCTATCTATCTATCTATCTATCTATCTATCTATCTATCTATCTATCTATCTATTATGAAAAAGATCCTTGCAGCATACAGCTGCTACCAATGATGTACATAAGCTACTAGCTATATATATTTGAGGAAAAAGTTTAAAAACTTACGTTTTTTTCAAAAAACTCAAAAATCTCCAATTTTTTATTTAATTCTGAAGTTCTTGGTACATACATTGGCCAATGTCTGTTTGCTCATCAACTGCGACAAAGTGACTTCAGGGTCTGATGAGTCCTACGCTGATATCCCTATCCTCCTTGTCCGCTTCCCCACTACACCATCTAGACCCTCCATCACCTGTAGGTAATGAGGGTGCACATTGCAGCATGGATCCTGCAACTCCATATGATAAATAACAAGAAAAAAACTGCACAGAATTAAATAAAAAATTGGAGATTTTTGAGTTTTTTTTAAAAAACGTAAGTTTTTAAACTTTTTCCTCAAATATATATAGCTAGTAGCTTATGTTCATCATTGGTAGTAGCTGTGTGCTGCAAGGATCTTTTTCATATTATATAACCCTGCAGCTTTGCTAGCACCAGTTCACATTTGTCTTTGAGTGCTGTGCAGTTTTTTTTCATGTTATCTATCTATCTATCTATCTATCTATCTATTTCTATCCATCTATCTATTTCTATCTATCTATCTATGTATCTATTTCTATCTATCTATCTATCTATCTATCTCTATCTATGTATGTATTTCTATCTATTTATCTATCTATGTATCTATTTCTATCTATCTATCTATCTATCTATCTATCTATCTATCTATCTATGTATCTATGTATCTATCTATTTATCTATCTATCTTTCTCTATTTATCTATCTATCTCTCTCTCTCTCTCTCTCCCTCTCCCTCTCCCTCTCTCTCCCTCTCCCTCTCCAGATTCTAGACTCCCGATTCTTCAGAATCGGGCTCACAGCTAGTATTTCATATTTGTCTTAATGCGTTCCCTGCATTGGGGCTGTTTCTGTGTACTTTGTACTTGCGGACCGGAAGCTATTGAGGACGCTGGCGCATGCGCAGTAGCGCCGGATGCGCATCACTGCACGGTGATGCATTGTGGGGACGCCAGAAGCGTTACCATGGCGGCGGATCACATGATCGCTATGTCACAGAGGGGCAGTGAGCTTAAGGACTCGTAGTGTTTGTGATTATATACCACATACCTAGAGATTGCTCAAAAACAGTATATTAACGTTATGGCTTGGTTTAGTTCATAATGTAAGGGGTGTATGGTTTAAGTACGGTTTAATATTCATGAAAGTTAGTGATATAGTTAGGACAATGCTTTATATGGTTGTTTCTTATCCTTTCTGTACTAAAGTCTCCATAGAGACTGTTATACAGGTCTTAGGTAATAAATGGAGGCTGGTTTGGTGCTGTTTGCTGGTTAACATGTACGTGCTCAGTAATAGTGAGCTGCAAATTATGCACTGTATTAGAGTAGTAGTAGTTAGAATAATCAGAGACAATTTATGAAGACATGTAAACGTTAAAAATAAGCATTGTAACAGGAATTATGTAATTCAATACACAAGATAATTCTTGATGGTCTTGGAACGATCCTCCACACCTGGAAGGGAAAAGGAAAAAACAAAACACAGGGGTCCCAACCCCAAAGCCATATAACACATTATTGACTATAACTAGATTATTGTCAAGCTTATGTGATATCTTACCCTCCAAAGCTGCACAAGTATAGTAGCAACAGGTGAAATGAAAATTCGATATCCTTAGTATATCTAAAAGGAATTTTGTTGAAAAAACACATTAGTATCAGTTTTACACAGGCCAATCAATCTCCCTATTCAATCCTTTGGGGTTAAGGGTCTGCAAAGTATAAATCCAGAAAGCCTCCCTATTTTTCAGCATTTGTATGTGGTTGCCGCCCCTCCGTGGTCTTTCTACCTGTTCAATTACTTGATATCTAAGTTGTGCAATTGAGTGGTTTGCTGTATTAAAATGATGTGGGATGGGTAGCCAATTTTTTCCACACCTGATTGTCGATTTGTGGCTGGCAATCCTGTCTTTGATGTGTTGGGTAGCTTCACCCACGTACATCAGGCCACATGGGCATTTAATCAAATACACTACATAGTTTGAATTGCACGTGTAGTACCCTTTAATTGGATAGGATTTCCCAGTTCGTGTATGTGTGAAATTTTCTCCCTTAATAATATTTGAACATGAAGGACAATTTAGACAAGGGAAAGTACCCTTCCTTTGTGTGTCTAAGAAGGTTTGTTTGGGTTTTTTGTTTTGGCTCCCTATATCTGCTTTAATTATAGAGTCCTTGATGTTAGGGGGTCTGCGTTTACACACTAGTGGTAGATTTTGAAACGCTTCAATTTTTGGGTATGCTTTTCTCATGATTGCCCAGTGTCTCTTAATTACAGTGTTGGCCAAAAGTATTGACACCCCTGCAATTCTGTCAGATAATACTCAGTTTCTTCCTGAAAATGATTGCAATCACAAATTCTTTGGTATTATTATCTTCATTTAATTTGTCTTCAATGAAAAAAACATAAAAAGAATTGTTCTAAAGCCAAATTGGATATAATTTCACACCAAACATAAAAAAGGGGGTGGACAAAAGTATTGGCACTGTTAGAAAAATCATGTGACGCTTCTCTAATTTGTGTAATTAACAGCACCTGTAACTTACCTGTGGCACCTAACAGGTGATGGCAATAACTAAATCACACTTGCAGCCAGTTAACATGGATTAAAGTTGACTCAACCTCTGTCCTGTGTCCTTGTGTGTACCACATTGAGCATGGAGAAAAGAAAGAAGACCAAAGAACTGTCTGAGGACTTGAGAAACCAAATTGTGAGGAAGCATGAGCAATCTCAAGGCTACAAGTCCATTTCCAAAGACCTGAATGTTCCTGTGTCTACCGTGCGCAGTGTCATCAAGAAGTTTAAAGCCCATGGCACTGTGGCTAATCTCCCTAAATGTGGACGGAAAAGCAAAATTGGCAAGAGATTTCAACGCAAGAATCTCGACTAACATCCAAACAAGTTCAAGCTGCCCTGCAGTCCGAGGGTACAACACTGTCAACCCGTACTATCTGTCGGCGTCTGAATGAAAAGGGACTGTATGGTAGGAGACCCAGGAAGAACCCACTTCTTACCCCGAGACATAAAAAAGCCAGGCTGGAGTTTGCCAAAACTTACCTGAGAAGCCTAAAACATTTTGGAAGAATGTTCTCTCTTTTTGGGTAAAGGCATCAACATAGAGTTTACAGGAGTAAAAAAGAGGCATTCAAAGAAAAGAACACTGACCCTACAGTCAAACATGGCGGAGGTTCCCTGATGTTTTGGGGTTGCTTTGCTGCCTATGGCACTGGACTGCTTGACCATGTGCATGGCATTATGAAGTCTGAAGACTACCAACAAATTTTGCAGCATAATGTAGGGCCCAGTGTGAGAAAGCTGGGTCTTCCTCAGAGGTCATGGGTCTTCCAGGAGGACAATGACTCAAAAAACACTTCAGAAAGCACTAGAAAATGGTTTGAGAGAAAGCACTGGAGACTTCTAAGGTGGCCAGCAATGAGTCCAGACCTGAATCCCATAGAACACCTGTGGAGAGATCTAAAAATGGCAGTTTGGAGAAGGCACCCTTCAAATATCAGGGACCTGGAGCAGTTTGCCAAAGAAGAATGGTCTAAAATTCCAGCAGAGCATTGTAAGAAACTCATTGATGGTTACCGGAAGCGGTTGATCGCAGTTATTTTGGCTAAAGGTTGTGCAACCAAGTATTAGGCTGAGGGTGCCATTACTTTTGTCTGGCCCATTTTTGGAGTTTTGTGTGAAATGATCAATTTTTTGCTTCATTCTTTTTTGTGTTTTTTCATTGAAGACAAATTAAATGAAGCTAATAATTTCAAAGAATTTGTGATAATACTCAGTTTCTTCCTGAAAATAATTGTAATCTGACAGAATTGCAGGGGTGTCAATACTTTTGGCCAACACTGTATATTATAGATTTTTGGCATAGTTGGGTGATGGCTATGCACAAAAGGGACCCTCTCTGTTTTAGCGACAGCAAGGGATGTTGGTTCCGCGTTGTTTAGAATGTGATTGGTTTCCTTAAGAATGAGTTTTTCGGGATAATTTCTTTTGCGGAATTTCTCCCCCATCTCCTGGAGTAGCAACAGTAGAGTTTCCCTTTCTGACACTAATCTATCCACTCTTTTAAATTGGCATCTAGGTAAGCTCTGTTTAGTAGTCAGGGTGGCAACTACTGTAAAGAAGTAGACCGTTTTTATCTGTAGGTCTCCTGTAGATGTCAGAACCCAATCTGCCATCTGGGTTCTTGAAAATCATCGTATCAAGAACATTGGTTTCAGGTTCACTATGATTCATCGTGAACTTTAGTTCTGGTCTGATTGAGTTAATTTCCAAAACAAAGTTTTCCAGACTGTTTTGATCTCCACTCTATATGCAGAATATGTCGTGTATGTAACAAAGCCATAGAACGGCATGTTCCTCATACAGTGGGTTAGTATAGACCTATGTATTCTCAAACTGATCCATATACAGATTTGCGTAAGCCGGGGCCATATTTGACCCCATCGCGGTTGCCCGTATCTGCACATAATAGTCGTCTTGAAAAAGAAAAAAGTTTTCTCTCAGTACGATTTCTAAGAGATCCAGGCATATTTGGACCTCGTTGTTGGATAGATTACTTCTATCTAATGCTGTTTTGCCTGCCAGAATACCTTTTTCATGCTCAATAGATGTGTATAACCTGGTTACATCTAAGGTTAGAAGTAGACTATTTTGGGGTATGTTCATCAATGTTTTAAGTTCATTTAGGAAATCGCTAGTGTCTAGGATAAAGGATTTTGTTTCTCTGGCCAGTGGCGTTAGAATCTTTTCCAGATAGATGGATAATGGTGAAAGGATCGATTCTGTTGAAGCTACGATGTGTCGTCCTGGTGGATTATTGAGATTTTTATGGATTTTTGGAAGAATGTAGATTATCGGTGTGATTGGATCAGTTTTTGTAAGAAATGTGGATGTCTTTTTGTCAATTGTGTTGTTGGAGAGATAGGTGTTGATAATTCCCTGTATTTTTCTTCTGATTTGGTTGGCTGGATCACTACTGATTAATTTATAGGTCTCTGTGTCATTCAGTTGTCTCCGAATTTCTTTTATATAGTCTCTCGTATTCATGATAACTGTTGAGTTCCCCTTATCTGCTGGTTTAAACCGTTATATTTTTGTTCTGTTGTAAAGCTGTAAGAGCTTGGCGTTCCTCAGGTGGGATGTTGTTATGTGTAGGGAAGAAACCTATTTTGTGGTGTTGTAGATGAGACTGTACATCCTGATCTACCAGAGTAATAAATGTCTCAGTTGCGTTGTAGGTTGTAGGTGGCATAAAATTACTCTTGTTGTGTAGTCCTAATGACGAGATTAGAACTGGGTTAGATGTAGTTGTAGTAGGAAGATTAGTAGTTGTACCTTTGTTTCCTGACCCGAAATGTGCTTTTAACCTAATGGTTCTGTAGAACGTTTGGAGATCCCTTCCTACTGCAAATGAATCCCATTTTGGTGTGTGGCAAAAGGATAGGCCTTTGTTCAGGACTCTAAATTCAGTGGGTGATAGTGTATTCTGAAATGTTGACTATGAGGTTGGGACCCTTACCTGTGATCGGGTCCTTATCCTTGGTTGTCCTCCTCGACCGCCTTGACCTCCTTGGGTGGGTTGTACAAAGCTTTGACTGTATGTATGTTTTTCTTCATGTACAGCAACAGGCGTGACCAAGGCCCAAGTGGGCCGAAACGCGTTGCTGCAGGTTGCTTTCCAAATAAATTCCTTTTGTTATCACCTGATACAAAGAGTGTGCAACTGTTCTCTTTAATATTTGACTCAAATTAAGCTCCAAATAGAACCATCAGCATATCTCCCACAACAGAGGAGGGGGGGAATAAGAGGTATAACCTTCAGATCGAAGGCGCAGGGTCTGCTAGCGGATGAGACGCCCACAATTTCCAGCTCTCAAGCAAAGACCGTTTGCTTTTCAAGTCAACTGCTAAGTGATATTCGTGCTGTAAAATAAGATTGATCCTCTCTGCCAAGTCGCGCAAAGAGGGGGCCCTATAGGACCTCCATCCTGCCGCCACACACAGCCTAGCAGCTACAAGTATATATGAAACTACGCCTTTCAGCTCCCAAGGCACCACGTCTATTCCTATATTTAGGATAGCCAAAGCCGAACTAAGGTCTCCCGAATGCCCGTCACTGAGTTCAGAAGGGTTTCCACCAGAGACCAGAAGGGAACAATGTAGAGACAGAACCACCACATGTGGGCCAAGGTCCCTTTACAACCGCACTGCCTCCAACAAATTGAAGACCCCCCATTGCCAGTGAGGCCAGACACCAGCAAAGGTGTATATTTTTTAAGTTTTCAAGGTGATTAATGCACCTAGTCACCCTCTGAACCCCAACCAGCACCCGTCTCCAATCCTCCCAATCCATAGTGAAGCCCAAGTCCTCATCCCACTTTACCATATAGTTAAGTTTCTGAGATGCAGGGGGAAAATAAGATCTCTGTAAATCACGGAGAGTGCCTTCCTCCGACTTGGATCAGAATACAAGAAGGATTGTAACTGTGAGGGGGCAGAACGGTGAAGCGACCCCAACCTCAGATAGGGCAGAGAAGACAGGCAGTGTCTCAATTGGAGGTATTAGTAAAATACAGTGTCCGAGAGGTTATACCACATCCGCAGAAATTCAAAAGTCCTTCGCTCTCCATCACCAACTACATCCCCCAGAGACGTCACCCCCGCCCTAACCCATTCCGAAAGATTCAGGTCAGCTATAGTAGTGCAAAGCACTGAGAGGTGGATATTCCCCAGAGGGATGGAGATCCACTGACGGGCAACTTCCTTCCAAAAGGAGAGCATCGTCCTCATAGTGTCTAGCGGGAGCTGAACATCCGAGGGATGCAGCAGCTCGGAGAGCAGAAGAAGCTTCAGTGAACCCCGGGAGCGAAATGCGCCTCCAAACAGGCCCAACCTGCTGGGGAGTCACCACTCCACCAGTTTTTAACATCCTCCAGTATTCTAGCCCTATGATATGCGGCCACATCCGGGACCCCCAACACAATAAGAAAGGCACATGATCTTTCTAGCTACCCTAGGACGTATACGCGCCCATACGTACTCAAACACAATTCTCTGAAGTTTCTTCAGGAGATGTTTGGGAATAGATATAGGGAGGCATCTAAAATAATAAATAATTTTAGGCAGGAAAATCATCTTGAAGGCATGAACTCTAGCAATCCACGACAAGCTTTGAAGCGGATAGGAGTCCATGTTCTTCAAAATCTCTCTAAAAAGGCGATCCATATTTCCTGAAGCAGTATTATGGGAAGGGCTCAAAAGAATACCATTGGGGGACCAGGCGAAGGGATAGTCTATTTTCAGTTGGGCAATCAACCGGCCAGGGTTTAAAACAGGGAATATCACTGATTTAGACGCATTCAGCTTGTAATAGGAGACGTATGAGTATCGGGACAGGGTGGACATTATAGCACTAAGGGAGGATTTTATGTTAGTGCATGTGATAATTATGTCATCAGCGTATAAGCCGATTACATGACTTATTGGCCCCACGCAGATGCCTGTAATACCGGGGTGTGATCTGATTGCTTCCGCAAGTGGTTCAATCACCGGGGCGAATATGGCGGGCGAGTGCCATTAGAGATGGGAAAACCAGGGGAGAGGAACCCCGAGGAGAGGACCCTAGCATTCGGGTTGGAATACAAAGATAAAATTGCCGATAAAAAGGGGCCAGAGAACCCAAATTTAGCCAATACTCTATGAAGATATCCCCAGTGCACCCTGTGAAAGGCTTTTTCAGCATCAAGCAACAGGAATGCACTGGGAAGTCCCCTGGATTCGGCCACTCTGATCAGGTCCAAAATTCTCCTCGTCCCATCCTTCGCCTGTCTGCCCGCCACAAAGCCTACCTGGTCAGGGGCAATCAGGGAAGGCAAAACCTCCTGGAGTCTTAAAGCCAGCAACTTAGCAAATATTTTAATGTCACAGTTGAGCAATGATATAGGGCGGCAATTGCCCAGCAAGTCTGCCGATTTTCCCGGCTTAGGGATAGTTACTATTGTAGTATATACATGTAGTTCAATGACCACATCTTATTTTCGGCTCATACAGTTATAGTGCACCTCCAAGCCATTTATTATTAACAGGAGAACAACAGGAGTTTATATGCAAAAATATCAAAGTTTATTTCAATTTCATAAAAGGTTTTTTCCATTATATAACAACAGTAAAATCAGTGACGATACATTTAGTGCACACATTGATACAAAAAAGCGAGCCCAGTATATAGCAGAGTTCTAAACAAAGATTTAAAGGCACACAATGGTTTTTAGTACAGTGACTAAAACAGAGGGGGACAGCAGTCGTCTGAAACCAGTTCTAATTAGTTTATATTGTTTTATCATGTGTATACAATCCATAGACATATAAGTTAGTCTATGGTTTCAGAACCCCATATATATATCCCCTCATAGAAACATTAGTTACAACTCCATTGTGAGCATGAGTTTTTGGTTCAGTACTCATCCTTATACATTCCCCCTAAAACATCAAGAGTGACTACCTGGGTATCTAAGGTATAAGAAACAGTCATCTAAGAGAATCCTTAGTTAGGTTTGTGTAAAGGTAGATTATTACCCATGTCTCTCAATATTGCAGGAGGAACCAGGCTCAGGACAAACAAGGACAATGGACAGTCATTCCAACACGTGTTTCGCTAACACCAGTCTTATTGCTTCCTCAGGGAAAGGATAAATCTTTGTTTAGAACTCTGCTATATACTGGGCTCGCTTTTTTGTATCAATGTGTGCACTAAATGTATCGTCACTGATTTTACTGTTGTTATATAATGGAAAAAACCTTTTATGAAATTGAAATAAACTTTGATATTTTTGCATATAAACTCCTGTTGTTCTCCTGTTAATAATAGTTACTATTGTAGCCTGGAGCTCCAGAGGGGAAATAGACTGCACCGATTGCCACTGTTGAAAAACTCTTAGAAGAAATGGGGAAAGAGTATGTGCAAACATTTTATAGTAGTCATTAGGAAGATGGTCAGGTCCCGGCGTCAAATTTAATTTGGTGGAATTGGAGACTTTTAGTATCTCGTCTATAGTAAAGGGGGCATAAACTACATTTTTCTGCTCATCCGACAGGAGAGGAAGCTTAACACTAGCGAGGAAGTCGGCAATCTCCTTACCCGACGGCTGATGTGTTTCCGGGTCGTCACGGAGATTATACAATGCGGAATAGTAACGCGCAAATTCCTTTGCAATATCACGGGGGTCTCTTACTGTACCTCCACCCGAAATTCTCATCCTCTGTATGACCTGCCTAGCATCTAGTTTTTCAATACGTCTGGCGAGCAACGTACCCGCCCTATCTCCCGCTGCATATAAAGAAGTTTTAAGACGCCTAAGGGGTTTTTCATGAAGGCCGAGAAGGTGTTCCCTCTATAAAATTCAAGAATGCGCACATAGGGTGATATCTTCTTTGAAGAAGGACAAAAGGTTATACAAAGAGGCTGCTCACCTGATGTAGTTGTGAAAACCCACAACTGGTAATGATCGCTCAGAACAAGTAGCTGCTGCAGGACCGTACTCTCCACAGATCCCTGTGGTGTAATCAGCTCCAGGACACAGTACCTCGAGGTCCGCGCTGCCACTTCAGAAAGGAACAAAAGAAGCCAGAACAAGGGAATGTCTGGATCAACGAGTCTTCTTTATTATCCAACGCGTTTCAGAGTTGTCTCCCAACTCCTTCATCAGGGAATTCCCTGATGGAGTTGGGAGATAACTCTGAAACGCGTTGGATAATAAAGAAGAATCGTTGATCCAGACATTCCCTTGTACTGGCTTCTTTTGTTCCTTTCTGAAGTGGCAGCGCGGACCTCGAGGTACTGTGTCCTGGGAGCTGAGAAGGTGTTCCCGGAGCTGAAAACGAACCTGCATAATTTGCCGTGAACATTAAGGGGACGGGGCCAGTTTATTAGTGCTCTCAAGCCGGCGAAGCCAGGAGAGGAGGGAGATCCGCAGCGACTCCCTTGCTTTTTTAAGTTGGGCGGATTTTTGAATGAAAATCCCTCTAATGAAGGCCTTATGGGCAGCCCAAAGGGTCTCGTCCGAAACCTCTCCATTGGCGGTATGTGCAAAGAATTCAGCCAGCTGCTTTTCCACCTCCTCAACCACCCCTCCGGCTGAGAGAAGTCCAATATTCAGCCTCCAGCACTGCGGGGGGACAGGACGATCCGAAAGCTTTAGGTGTAGGGTAATCTGGGCATGGTCCGACCAAGTGATCAGTCCCTCTTCCGTAGAGACACAAGCCGGGAGAGCAGTGTCATCCACCAGGAAACAATCAATCCTGGAGTAGGACCCGTGTCTCTGCGAGAAGTAGGAGTTATCCCTATCTTGGGCATGCAGATAACGCCACACATCATGGAGATGCCACAACCGGCAGAGAGGACCAAGCTCCCTTCTATGAAGAGACGCACGGAGAGAGCAGTCCAACTCGTGACATAATAGAGTTGAGGTCTCCATATATCACTTTCATTCCAGGAGCCACTTCAGCCACTTTATTGAGGAAGGTCTTCAGGTACTTCACTTGAGAGCTCTTAGGGACATAAACAGTCGCTATGGTTCGTTTCACTCCACCTATAGAGCCCAACAAGATCACATATCTGCCAGCTGGATCAATAATAGACGAAGACAGGGAAAAAGCAAGAGAATTACGAATCAATATACAAACATCCGCCTTCTTAGAGGAAAAGTTCGAAAAGTGTGTAGAGGTAAATTGAGGGTGATGTAATCTGTGATTATCCTCTCTTAATAAATGAGTCTCTTGTACACAGATTATGTCCGCCTTAGATCTCCGTATCTGCCGCCACAAAAAAGGCCGTTTTGCAGGAGAATTCAGTCTTCTAGCATTAAAAGACATAAACTTTACAGCCATGACAAAAGAGCATTGTAGAATATGATAAGTCAAGCATAAGTGGATTAGGTAAGGGTAGGAGAGGGACGAGGGGAAAGAGGAAAGGACACGGAAACAGACCAAAACAACAAATAAACATCACATCACATTAAACAACACATTAACCAGACATTTATGTAAACCAGAAGTAGGCGGCGAAATCTCACCGGAGAGGGTAACCCCCAAAGCACACGTTTGCGCCAAGGGGACATCAAGTGTCAGGGTCAGGATGGAAATAAAGACTGGAGCCTAGACCCACTGATAACATCCCCAATGCCACCCAATTCCTGATGCAACGGTGTGGGACGACCTTCAGTAAATAAACAAAACCAATGGAGACCAGAGGGGAGTTCACAACACCTTTTCCCACTCCCCCGAGATCTTGGTGGGATGGTGTACAGAATCTGATCGGGGAGAGTCTGCATCAGGGGGTGGTAGCAAACTCCAGGAACGTAGTGCTTTCCTCAAAAGCTGGGGGGAGGAAAAGGTCTGGAAAGAATTTTTGTACCAGAACCTCACTTTAACCGGAGTCCCCCAACTGTAAAGAATTCCTGCCTCCCTAAGAACTTTGCAATAATGAGCAATTTCTCTTCTTTTGGCCAAAGTCCCCAATGAAAGGTCTGGGTACACCGAGAAAGCAGCAAAGGTCTCTGGGAGGGTGGGCTGTTTTCTCATTGCCTGCATAATCGCTTCCTTAGACTGGTAGCTGAGGAGACATACCAGGACATCTCTGGGAAGAGACTTATTTAGATGTGCAGGTTTGGGCAGTCTATATGCACGTTCAATCCTAAAAGCAGACACAGGCAAGTCTGGCAGCACAGATTGAAAGAAGGCTGTTATGTTAGAGATCAGTTCAGAATCCAGCACAGTTTCAGACATGCCCCTCACTCTCAGATTACATCTACGTACTTTATCCTCCAAGTCCCAGATTTTCATCTGCATCTACTGAATATTACTGTCCATGGCGTCATAGTCATCAGCCAGCTCATTGTGACCAGAGGCATACTCTGCCATTTTCTCCTCCATGTGCAAGGTCCTCTCACCCAGCGCAGTCAGCTCACTCTTCAGCTCCCCCATTATACCTCTGAAATCCTCCTGGAGGGAACGTCTTTAGGAGCTCAGGAGATCTCTCAATACCCCCTTTGTAATCGGAGCTTCCTCCACCTTGCGCTCCGGCCTCCTTGCAGCACTTCTGGAGGAGCGGGAAGAGGACCCTGGAGAGCATGTGGTCGACGCCATTTGCAGCGCGGACTTCGGGGGCCGCTCAGACATAAAGTAATCCATCATCCTCTGGACCTCTGGCTTTCTCTTCGGCTGGCCCCTGTGCATGGCTGCTGTAACGGTGGTCTACCCGCAAGCAGGGGAGAGAAAAAAACGCGGGGAAAAGCTGGTAAGAGCTGCTATAAAGGGAGACCCGGGAGAGCTCCTGAGTTAAGCGACCGGCTCCTTCAGCTTCCCTGCCATGTCCTCCATGTTCTCATCAATAAGGGGGAAAAAAAAGGGAAAAAGGAGGACAGAAGAAAGAAAAGTAAAGGTGAAAAAATGTTTTTTTTTTATTCATTAACATTAACAGTTTTATTAACCGTAACATAATTAGTAACATTTTTAGGTATATTTTCTATACATCGAGTGTATTAATAATCTACTATATAATTGCCTAAGACGTTTTCGTGTCGGACCCCGACAACGTGCCGTGGATATGTCACACTCTGTGACGTCATCACGGCGAAGCATTGGCCGCGTAGCGGCCATTGCGAGCCGCTGACGTCACCACGCACGAGCAATGGCCGCGAAGCGGCCATTGCGAGTCGGTGGCCGAAAATAGAACCAGAGGCTCGGCCACAAATTTAGCCATGTACCGCTGAGGTAGCGCGAGCAATGGCCGCGAGGCCATTGCGAGTCGCTACCTCAGCCGCCCTGTGCCCCTGTGCCCCTGTGCCTCAGTGCCTCAGTGTGCCCCTCTGCCTCCCGCTCCGAACCTGTGCCCCTGTGCCCCAATGCCCCTGTGCCCAAGTGCCCCTGTGCCCCTGTCACCCCCGCCATCCCCTGTGCCTCAGTGCCCCTGTGCCTCCCGCTCAGAAGCAGCTGCTGTCAGCACATGCTGATACAGTGCTCCGGAGCCTGTGCCCCTGTGCCCCAATGCCCCTGTGCCCAAGTGCCCCTGTGCCCCTGTCACCCCCGCCATCCCCTGTGCCCCTGTGCCTGTGCCCCAGTGCCCCTGTGCCCCTGTGCCTCTGTGCCCCTGTGCCTCTGTGCCCCTGTGCCCCTGTGCCCCTGTGCCTCTGTGCCCCTGTGCCCCAGTGCCCCTGTGCCCCTGTGCCTCTGTGCCCCTGTGCCCTGTGCCCCTGTGCCTCTGTGCCCCTGTGCCCCTGTGCCCCTGTGCCCCTGTGCCCCAGTGCCCCTGTGCCTCTGTGCCCCTGTGCCTCTGTGCCCCTGTGCCCCTGTGCCCCTGTGCCCCAGTGCCCCTGTGCCCCTGTGCCTCTGTGCCCCTGTGCCCCATTGCCCTGTGGATTACCGCAACCGCGCCGCATATTAACTCGCTGGCTCAGTGCGAGCACTTGCGGCGCGGTTGCGGTAAAACCCATAAGGATTACCGCAACCGCGCCGCATTGCGAGTCGCTGGCTGAGTGCGAGCACTTGCGGCGCGGTTGCGGTAAAACCCATAAGGATTACCGCAACCGCGCCGCATTGCGAGTCGCTGGCTGAGTGCGAGCACTTGCGGCGCGGTTGCGGTCAAACCCATAAGGATTACCGCAATTGCGCCGCAAGTGCCAGTTGCGGCGCGGTTGCGGTAATCCCCATAGAAAGTATAGGGGGACTTGCGGCAGGTGCGGCAAGTGCGGTTTTGCCGCACCTGCCGCAAGTCCCCCTATACTTTCTATGGGGATAACCGCACCGCAGATGCGGTTTTTTAATAAAATAACATAATTTTAATACAAAAAAAGTCACTTAAAATACAAAATAATAAATAAATTTAATAATAATAATCGTAAAAAAAATAATAAAAATAAATAATAAAATAAAAAATAATAATAAAAAAAAAAAAAAAATTACATTAAGATATTAATTACATTAATTTATTAAAATATAAGTATTGGACCCCCCCAAAAGTATTGGACCCCCCCAAAAAAATTATGTGACCCCCCCCAAAAATCCCCATAGAAAGTATAGGGGGACTTGCGGCAGGTGCGGCAAGTGCGGTTTTGCCGCACCTGCCGCAAGTCCCCCTATACTTTATATGGGGATTACCGCAACCGCACCGCAGATGCGGTTTTTTAATAAAATAACAATTTGAATACAAAAAAAGTCACTTAAAATACAAAATAATAAATAAATTTAATAATAATAATCGTAAAAAAAATTATAAAAATAAATAATAAAATAAAAAATAATAATAAAAAAAAAAAAAAAAAAAAATTACATTAAGATATTAATTACATTAATTTATTAAAATATAAGTATTGGACCCCCCCAAAAGTATTGGACCCCCCCAAAAAAATTATGTAACCCCCCCAAAAATCCCCATAGAAAGTATAGGGGGACTTGCGGCAGGTGCGGCAAGTGCGGTTTTGCCGCACCTGCCGCAAGTCCCCCTATACTTTGTATGGGGATTACCGCAAACGCACCGCAGATGCGGTTTTTTAATAAAATAACATAATTTTAATACAAAAAAAATCACTTAGAATACAAAATAATAAATAAATTTAATAATAATAATCGTAAAAAAAAATTATAAAAATAAATAATAAAATAAAAAATAATAATAAAAAAAAACAAAAAAAAAAAATTACATTAAGATATTAATTACATTAATTTATTAAAATATAAGTATTGGACCCCCCCAAAAGTATTGGACCCCCCCAAAAAAATTATGTGACCCCCCCAAAAAAAGTATGTGACCCCCCAAAAAAAGTATCTGACACCCCCAAAAAAGTATGTGACCCCCCCCAAAAAAATATGTCACCCCCCAAAAAAATGATGTGACCCCCCAAAAAAAGTATGTCACCCCCCAAAAAAAGTATTGGACCCCCCCAAAAAAGTATGTCACCCCCCCAAAAAAGTATGTGACCCACCCAAAAAAGTATGTGACCCCCCAAAAACTATTCACACCCCCCCGAAAAGTCCTCACACCAGCTATAACTACTATAATCAAATTAATGCACATTCTAGACACCCGATGCATTTGCATCGGGCTCACAGCTAGTTGTATAATAATTATATAGCAGCAATTTTATAATGGCATAGCATAGGACCAATTACCAATTCTCCCTATGCTAACCTAATGATACGTGATTATTGGTCAAAGGACATACTGTCCATCACCATACTACTTAATTTGCCAGTTTAAGTTATAAAGTGCATATAAAGCTACAATCACTACATTGCATCTGAAGCACAGGATTACAAAGCAAATTCCCTTAGGATCACATTACATTGTGCTAGCCCTCTGGCACGCCACAGCCCAACACGTGTTTCAGTCTTACGGCCTTCCTTACGGGGTGCCCCTATCATTAGGTTAGCATAGGGAGAATTGGTAATTGGTCCTATGCTATGCTATTGCAAAATTGCTGCTACAGTGTTGGCAAAAAGTATTGACACCCCTGCAATTCTGTCAGATAACACTCAGTTTCTTCCTGAAAATCATTGCAATCACAAATTCTTTGGTATTATTATCTTCATTTAATTTGTCTTCAATGAAAAAAACACAAAAAGAATTGTCCGAAAGCCAAATTAGATATAATTCCACACCAAACATAAAAAAGGGGGTGGACAAAAGTATTGGTACTGTTAGAAAAATCCATGTGATGCTTCTCTAATTTGTGTAATTAACAGCACCTGTAACTTACCTGTGGCACCTAACAGGTGTTGGCAATAACTAAATCACACTTGCAGCCAGTTGACATGGATTAAAGTTGACTCAACCTCTGTCCTGTTTCCTTGTGTGTACCACATTGAGCATGGAGAAAAGAAAGAAGACCAAAGAACTGTCTGAGGACTTGAGAAACCAAATTGTGTGGAAGCATGAGCAATCTCAAGTCTACAAGTCCATCTCCAAAGACCTGAATGTTCCTGTGTCTACCGTGCGCAGTGTTATCAAGAAGTTTAAAGCCCATGGCACTGTGGCTAATCTCCCTAGATGTGGACGGAAAAGAAAAATTGACAAGAGATTTCAACGCAAGATTGTGCGGATGGTGGATAAAGAACCTCGACTAACATCCAAACAAGTTCAAGCTGCCCTGCAGTCCGAGGGTACAACAGTGTCAACCCGTACTATCCATCAGCATCTGAATGAAAAGGGACTGTATGGTAGGAGACCCAGGAAGACCCCACTTCTTACCCCGAGACATAAAAAAGCCAGGCTGGAGTTTGCCAAAACTTACCTGAGAAAGCCTAAAATGTTTTGGAAGAATGTTCTCTCTTTTTGGGCAAAGGCATCAACACAGAGTTGACAGGAGAAAAAAAGAGGCATTCAAAGAAAAGAACACGGTCCCTACAGTCAAACATGGCGGAGGTTCCCTGAGGTTTTGGGGTTGCTTTGCTGCCTCTGGCACTGGACTGCTTGACCGTGTGCATGGCATTATGAAGTCTGAAGACTACCAACAAATTTTGCAGCATAATGTAGGGCCCAGTGTGAGAAAGCTGGGTCTCCCTCAGAGGTCATGGGTCTTCCAGCAGGACAATGACCCAAAACACACTTCAAAAAGCACTAGAAAATGGTTTGAGAGAAAGCACTGGAGACTTCTAAGGTGGCCAGCAATGAGTCCAGACCTGAATCCCATAGAACACCTGTGGAGAGATGTAAAAATGGCAGTTTGGAGAAGGCACCCTTCAAATATCAGGGACCTGGAGCAGTTTGCCAAAGAAGAATGGTCTAAAATCCCAGCAGAGCATTGTAAGAAACTCATTGATGGTTACCGGAAGCTGTTGATCGCAGTTATTTTGGCTAAAGGTTGTGCAACCAAGTATTAGGCTGAGGGTGCCAATACTTTTGTCCGGCCCATTTTTGGAGTTTTGTGTGAAATGATCAGTGTTTTGGTTTTTGCTTCATTCTCTTTTGTGTTTTTTCATTGAAGACAAATTAAATGAAGATAATACCAAAGAATTTGTGATTGCAATCATTTTCAGGAAGAAACTGAGTATTATCTGACAGAATTGCAGGGGTGTCAATACTTTTGGCCAACACTGTATACAAATTAATCTATATATGGGGATAATCAATTTTGCCCCTAATTTGTAAAGCTTATTTTTTGCACTTGCACTTTAGTTTGGCACTAGTAGAATGGATTATATATAGTAACTTTTATGAGATTAAACTCTGGTATGATTAAGTGTTCCACTTTCTGTATTCACGTTCTCCTGTAAAATCCTGTTTTTATGTCCCCAATAAAGATCAATCAATTGCATACTCTATATGAGCATATATCATATTTTCTTGGTATGGTTTAGTTCATTAATTTTGCGATTGTCCTGTGTAATCATGCTGATATAGAATAATTACAATATACCGTATTTTTCACTTTATAAGACGCACCTGATTATAAGACGCACCCCCAAATTTAGTGAAGGAAAAGAGGAAAAAATAATTTTTAATGTTAAATGGGGTCCGTCTTAAAATGTCAATGTCCGTCTTACAAATCATATAGGGTATATGTCCCTCATAGACCCCCTCATCCTGGTACATGGTCCCTCATCCTTGGATATAGCCCCACATCCTAGATATGGCCCCCTTATTCTAGTTACAGCTGGCACATGTCCCCAAGTGATGGTACACCCCCCCCCAGGGTTGGCACAAGCCCCCCAGGGCTGGCACACATCCCCCAGGGCTGGCACACATCCCCCAGGGCTGCCACATGCCTCCCAGGGCTGGCACACGTCCCTCAGGGCTGGCACACGTCCCTCAGGGCTGGCACAAGTCCCCCAGGGCTGACACACATGCCCCAGGGCTGGCACACGTCCCTCAGGGCTGCCACATGCTTCCCGATGCTGGCTCACATTCCCCAGGGCTGGCACACATTCCCTAGGGCCATCACACATGTCCAGGGCCATCACACGTCCCCAAGGGCTGGCACATGCCCCCCAGGCCTGGCACACGTCCCCCAGGCCTGGCACACGTCCCCCAGGGCTGGCACACATCCCTCAGGGCTGGCACATGTCCCCCAGGTCTGGTACATGCCTACCAATGCTGGTACACGTCCCCCAGGTCTGGTACACGTCCCCCAGGGTGGGGACCCGTCCCCCAGGGCTGGCACATGCCACCCAGGGCTGGCACACGTTCCCCAGGGCTGGCACACGTTCCCCAGGGCTGGCACACGTTCCCCAGGGCTGGCACACGTTCCCCAGGGCTGGCACACGTCCCCCAGAGCCATTACATGTCCCCAAGGGCTGGCACACGCCCCCCAGGGATGGCACAAGTCCCCCAGGGCTGACACATGCCCCCCAGGGCTGGCACACATGCCCCAGGGCTGACACATGCCCCCCAGCGCTGGCACACATGCCCCAGGGCTGACACATGCCCCCCAGCGCTGGCACACATGCCCCAGGGCTGACACATGCCCCCCAGGGCTGGCACACATGCCCCCCAGGGCTGGCACACATGCCCCAGGGCTGGCACAAGTTTCCCCCCCCATGTTAAATATGGCCCCCCATGCTGCTGCCTATAATAAAATAACAATCACATTACTCACGTTTTCCAGTGATGTCCTGGCTCCCTCCATGCAGCTGCACTCCTCCACTTCTCTGTAATGCCAGTAATATGATCGGGTGCACAGAGATGATGAGACTGCTGAGCCGATCACATGACCGGCTTCACAGAGAGAAGAACCAGGAAGTGGAGGAGTGCAGCTGCATGGAGGGAGCCAGGACATCGCTGGAAAAGGTGAGTAATGTGGTTGTTATTTTATTATTGGCAGCAGCATGGGGGGCCATATTTAACATGGGGGGGGAGCATGTGCCATCACAGGGGGGCGCAGACAGTTTAATATGTGCTGCTCCTCCAGTCCATCACCGTGGTGCAGTTTCAGCACCACAGTGATGGACAGCGGCAGTGCATATTAAATGAGCGGGAGCAGGAGATCTCCCGCTCTGTCTGCAGCCCGCTCCAGCCCCCCGACACCGCTCCAGAGCTGCCCCCACCTCCCCTGCCTCTCAGTGGCAGGACGTGGCTGCGTGCTGGGGCTGATCGCAGCCCCAGTCACACGGCATTGTCCTCTGCGGCGGGTTGGGTGATGCAGAGAGGGATCAGTCCCTGCCCTCAGGTCACACATGTGACCTGAGGGGAAGGAGCGGATTGGGCGATGTGTGGTAAAGACAGGACGGCCAATGAGATGGGAGTCCTGTGTGTACAACACAGCGCCCAATCCGCTTGCAGGGGCGGCGGCGGCCAATGGGAGTGAGTGGGGCGTGTCAGGCTTTGCAGGCTGACACGGTCCGCTCACTCCCATTGGCGGTCGCCACCAACAGGACGACGTCACTGGCTCCCGGCACTTGGCCACAGCCCGTAGACCGCTACTCCACCAGCATGGCGACATTGAGGCCCCAGCAGTGAGAGAGCGGCGAGGGGCGGAAGCCACCGGCGGCATCCGGGCAGTGTGGACCTCGCAGAGGGCGGTGGCGATGAAGCGGGGCCGACGATTGGCAGGATGGCAGTGGTGTCAGGTAGTGCGGCTGAGGATGGAGGAGGCTGTGGGGATGGAGGTGGCTGAGGGGATGGAGGAGGCTGAGGGGATGGAGGAGGCTGAGGGGATGGAGGAGGCTGTGAGGACGCTGGAGGAGGCTGTGAGGCTGGAGGAGGCTGTGAGGCTGGAGGAGGCTGTGAAGCTGGAGGAGGCTGTGAGGATGGGGAGGCTGTGAGGCTAGAGGAGGCTGTGAGGCTGGAGGAGGCTGTGAGGATGGGGAGGCTGGAGGAGGCTGTGAGGATGAAGGAGGCTGAGGGGATGGAGGAGGCTGAGGGGATGGAGGAGGCTGAGGGGATGGAGGAGGCTGAGGGGATGGAGGAGGCTGTGAGGCTGGAGGAGGCTGTAAGGCTGGAGGAGGGTGTGAGGCTGGAGAAGGCTGGGAGGATGGGGAGGCTGTGAGGCTAGAGGAGGCTGTGAGGCTGGAGGAGGCTGTGAGGATGGGAAGGCTGTGAGGCTGGAGGAGGCTGTGAGGATGGGGAGGCTGGAGGAGGCTGTGAGGCTGGAGGAGCTGTGGGGCTGGAGGAGGCTGTGAGGCTGGAGGAGGCTGTGAGGCTGGAGGAGGCTGTGAGGATGGGGAGGCTGGAGGAGGCTGTGAGGCTGGAGGAGGCTGTGAGGATGGGAGGCTGGAGGAGGCTGTGAGGATGGAGGAGGCTGTGAGGATGGGGAGGCTGGAGGAGGCTGTGAGGATGGGGACGCTGTGAGGCTGGAGGAGGGTGTGAGGCTGAAGGAGGGTGTGAGGCTGGAGGAGGGTGTGAGGATGGAGGAGGCTGTGAGGTGGGGAGGCTGTGAGGCTGGAGGAGGCTGTGAGGATGGAGGAGGCTGGAGGAGGCTGTGAGGCTGGAGGAGGCTGTGAGGCTGGAGGAGGGTGTGAGGCTGGAGGAGGCTGTGAGGCTGGAGGAGGCTGTTAGGCTGGAGGAGGATTTTACTGTACTGAGCATGCTCAGTACAGTAAAACTTCTCCAAACAGGAAGGCAGGGGTTAAAAAAAATTAAAGTGTATGCTCACCTCACCCCGAGCCCCCGCCGCCTCCCGGTGGCTCCCGCAGGTTCCCGGTGCCTGCAGAGCTCTTCTACTGCAGTTCAGTACCTGCGGTGATGTCACAGTCACATGACCGCAGGTTTCCATGGAGTAAGCTGGTGTCACGTGACTGTGACATCACAGCAGGTCCTGAACTGCAGTAGAAGAGCTCTGCAGGCATCGGGAGCCTGCGGGAGCCACCGGGAGGCTGCA
Source organism: Allobates femoralis (assembly GCA_033576535.1). Lineage (NCBI taxonomy): Eukaryota > Metazoa > Chordata > Amphibia > Anura > Aromobatidae > Allobates > Allobates femoralis. Next base: position 215,042 of record JARQOC010000025.1, on the reverse strand, counting down.
GGAAGACGGCGGGAGACGGCGGGGGCTCGGGGAGAAGTGAGCATATTTTTTTTTTTTTTATTCTTTTAACGGTAGTGCGGCTGCGGCTCACGATGACGCTGCGCGTCATCGCTCGCAGTGCCGCAAAGGAGCTTGGGATTCGGCTACAACGCCCGAATTCCAAACTCCCAATTATATAAGTAGATATGTATGAAACATGGTATGGCAGCATGCATCATCCAGTTGGCTCATTTTAATTCGGGGCTCATGGGCATACAGTGACATGCGAAAGTTTGGGTACCCCTGGAAAAAATGACTGTTAATTGTGAACAGATAAGCAAGTCGAAGATAAAATGATCTCTGAAAGGCATATCATTAAAGATTACACATTATCTTTTGTATTTTAAGTAAAAAAAAAAATCTTTAGCATATTAAAAATCACAAAAACAAAAATGGGCTGATGCAATATTTTTGACAACCTGCATGGTTAACACCTAGTAGCACCACGTTTTGCATGTATCACAGCTTGTAAGCACTTTTTGTAGCTAGTAGTTATAAAGATGTAAAACCTGTCACTGACCTGTATTCAATCCTTCATTTAAACAGAGTGGTGTCCAGGCACACGTTGCTCAGCCCCAGCTGTACAGACTGTAATCCATAGGAAAGACTGGATGGCAGCACTCTTGTTTCCTGGTTGCAAACCGACTTTATTAAACCACGTGTATTACATCCAAGGGTGCAGGGAGGGAGGTACTGAAGCGACGGTCACCGTTTCGCAGATAACTTCCGCTTCTACGGGCTCTGTGAGAGGTTGTCAGGTCCGCCTTTACATAGGCGGTCACATTGAAACCTCACATCTTGTGCTCATTAAAAACCAAATGTTAAAAACCTTACAAATTTAAACAAAACAACAGAATGTAGCAACAGAAACATCAAAACAATCATTAAATTGCAGCTAGTAACAGAAACTCACTATTGTTGTAAGCCTCTGTTGCAGCACCTATCATTGCCTAGATGTTCAGACCTGACAAGTTTATTATGGATCAAACTGATCCCAGTTTGTGTGCAAATACTATAGTGGATGATTACTGATCACCTAACATCAGCTAGATGTTACTATGTATAATACTGCAATGGCATTGGTGAAGCAGGTTCTATTTTAACTTATTCAAGATTCCCTACGGGGCATCCCAAGGGGCTGCACGAGGAAACGCATTAAAATGGTGGTTACTAAATTGCGGGGGTTGCAACTGCTATGTGTGGTTGCTATGGGTTACTGAAATAAAAAAATGTTTCTTATTTATTTTATTATTCCTGTATCCACCTGTAACGTGTGGTTCCTTATTTAGTTAGTATTTTATTATTGCCTCATTCAGCCTACCGTTGCAGCTCCCACTAAAGGGTCTCAAATTTAAGTGCTCCATAAAGGGGACAAAAAGATTTTTTCAGAACCATGGAACCTCACAGTAGTTTTTAGGATGAAATCAATCAACTAGTCTCCTAGCGGTTTACCTAGAGCCCAAATCAAATATATAAGCGTTTTTTACGCTGCCCATGAGAAGAAACTGAATCAAAAAAGCTACAGAAAACCTTAACAATAATAACTATTATTGGATTAACCTCATAGAAAAACTGACATGTCTAGTTATCGTTAAGCACGCCTGGGCCTTGGGCGTCAGTGGAGATAATCCGTTTGGACTCCACTCGTAAAATATGTCTATTGAAATCCCCCCCCCTCTTGGTAGGGGGCTGGTTTCTCTAAGCCCATAAATGACAAAAACGTTGGGATTGCTGCTGTGGTAGTCTCTGCCATGTTGGATCAAACGGGGGCTTCCCTTGCCCAATCCAATCAAATTATAATGCTCTCTAAATCTATAAAACAAAGGGCGCACAGTTTTACCAATATAGAAGTGTCTCAGGGACAGATGATTACATATACCAAACCCTTTGATCTACAGTTAATATGTGTTTTGACTGATACCGTTATCCCATTTAAGTAAAAGACAGGGCCAGGCTTGAAAAACTTACACCACGGACAATTTCTGCATCTGTAATTGCCTTTTTGTTGAGGAATTTTTGTCAAAACACATATGAACTGTAGATCAAAGGGTTTGGTATATGTAATCATCTGTCCTTGTACACACTTCTATATTGGTAAAACTGTGCGCCCTTTGTTTTATAGATTTAGAGAGCATTATAATTCGATTGGATCGGGCAAGGGAAGCCCCCATTTGATCCAACATGTCAGAGACTACCACAGCAGCAATCCCAATGTTTTGTCATTAATGGGCTTAGAGAAACCATCCCCCTACCAAGAGGGGGAAATTTCAATAGACATCTTTTACAAGTGGAGTCCAAATGGATTATCTCCACTGACGCCCAAGGCCCAGGCAGGCTTAACGATAAACTAGACATGTCAGTCTTTCTATGAGGTTAATCCAATAATAGGTATTATTGTTGAGGCTTTCTGTAGCTTTTTTGATTGGGTTTCTTCTTATGGGCAGCGTAAAAACCGCTTATATATTTGATTTGGGCTCTAGGTAAACTGCTAGACTAGGACCAGATAATAGGCCACTATGGTTAGACAGGCAAACTCTTGAGTAATCAGCCCAAATTATGGTATAAAATTAATCAATTTTATTGGTACATAATTAAAATATACAAAACATTTATAAATAATACATCATTAGATAAAATACACCACGATAATAATGCATCCAAATATTGCGGATCAGAAACAGGGATAAGAGCCACAGAAATATTAAATAGTATGCTAATCTACGAGGGTATTTTGCATCCTATATAAGTCTATAAGACACCTGCATAAATCAATTTATTTAAGTTCATGAGAGTTCCCTAAATGATATATTAGTACAACCTAGGGAGATAATAGAGAAAAATATCAATCTCCAATTCCCACAAACACGTAATGTGGTCCTGAAAGGCTCTATGTGAAAAAAGCTAAAGTGCCATGTGCAATGCAATTAAACACCAAAAAACAAATAAAATCTGCCTATCTGTATATAATAGTGAGTATAATGCCACATCTTCACAAAGCATAAAAAGTAGTGGTAAAAAATAGTGGTAACACGAGTGGTAAAAAATCAATATCACACATAATAATTCTTTCACAAAAGTACCAAAAATGTGAAGGCAGTATAATGTGACAAAAAATATATATATTAAACAAGGCAATTTAAAGTACACATCAAATGATTACAGTATAGAACAAAGGTGAACTATAACCCAAAAAAATAGAGCAATACACATAAAGAAAACTCTCAGAAATAGACCAGTATACATAGAAGGGATGATCAAAAATCCTGATCCATAAAATCATGGGATAAAATTAAACTCAAATTTTCCCTAGGTAGCACAACATTAATTCCACCACAAAGGAGAGATGTAATCCTCCTATACTAGAACATACACAGATAGCCAAATAAATGAATGCAGGAGTCCTAGACAAGATCCAAGTGAATTCTCATAGATACACCAGCTACACAAATTACATGCAGCCTCCCATTTATCTCCTATACTGAGGTCGGACAAGTGTCCAGTAAGATCTAATCACCTCAGTGGCGGTATAATTACCTGTCCAACTATGATGCACCGTCACCCTGACGCGTTTCGCCCTGCGGCTTCTTCCACAGGGTGCCGCTGATAAGAGGTATTGCGTTTTTATAGAGGAGTGAATGAATAGCAGGTGCGATGGTAATGGCGCTTTGTCCGTCGCCGCAGCAACGCGGCTCCCAGGTTCGGCGTCTGACGTCACTTCCCCGAAACCTCCCACGGACGCGTCACACGGGAGGGCGGGGGAGCGATGTGGATAGACGCGTCCCCATGGAAACCATTACTGCGGCCACCAGAGCAAGCGCACGCGCACACAGGCAAAGCTAGGAAAGGATGTGTACAAAGGTACACTTACACTATGGAGTTGTGAGGGCTGCGCTCATACCCACAATGGTTACTGTCTACAGAATTTAGAGGAGGGTTCTGCAACATACAAACATCTAGGTCATTGAGTGAAAATCCCAATAACTAGAACAAAGTGTAAGTGTAAATAGCAAAAAAAGTGAATGGATTTAAGTGGGATGATTAACTCATCACCGTAAATGTATAATTTGTGTATAAAAGCCATTAGATGTACGTGTATGGGATTAAATCAAATACACTGGAATTTGTTATTTTATTAGAGAAAAAGAAAAAAAATAAATAAATAAATAAAAAAAAAAATATATATATATATAAAATAAATAATAAAAAAATAATAAATAAATAAAAAATAAAAAATAAAAATAAATGTGAAAATAAAAATGAAAAATATGAAAAAAATAATAAATGGAAAAAAAATAATATTTATATATATATATATATATATATATATATATATATATATATATATATATATATATATATATATATATATGTATCTAGAAATAGAAAAAATATATATAATGAAAAATAATAAAAGATAAAAATAGATGTTAAATAAAAAGTACAAATAATAGAATGAATATAAATAATAAAAAAATTAATAAAAAATTAATATATGAAAAATTATATATAAAACATTTTTTTATAAAAAAACAAAAAATAGAGAGAAAATTATAAAAAATAATGTATAATATATGTCAATGACTCATTACCAGTCATCATTTTAATCCCAACTAAATCCAAAATCGATAAAAGATGCCTAAAAAAGTTTTAACATGGCAATATCTAAAAAACACCCAAAGGGGAAAATAGGTTTCTTCATAGAAAAAGTCAATTCTTCATTAAAAATATATACGTGTATATGTATATATACAGATATACAGGTCTCCTCATCTTCATCCAGAAATCCTATAAAATAATAAAAAGCACCAAAAAATTATAAGAACATCTCAGAAAAATAAAAACAACATGACATACCTAAACTTCATAAAAATGGGGCAAAGCTGAGAATCTCATTCAGCCCGTGTGGTCGAAGGCATCCTATTTTATGAATCCAACGTGTCTCCAATTGTGCTAGTCTCTTCCCCATGTCTCCTCCACGTGAATTTATAGGAACACAGTCAATTCCAAAGGCTCGCAGTAAACCACCATTACACTAATGTTTTTGTTTAAAGTGTTTTGGCAGAGGTTTCATGAATGTTAGATCCTCCTCTTTCGCAGCATTATTAATATCCAGGACATGTTCTCTAATCCTGACCTTAAGGGGTCTAGTAGTAAGTCCTACGTAGACAAGATTACATGGACATACCGCGTAATACACTACATGGGTAGTACTACATGTAATATGTCTCGTGATTTTAAATTCTTTGCTCTGGTCTGCCAATTGGAAATTACAAGTTCTTATCATATTCGGACATGCAATACAATCCCTACAAGGGAAAAAGCCCCACTTAGGTCCACTAGATCCAAAACCTCGTGCCGGATTCGAAGCTTCATACTGGCTGTGTGTCAGGAGGTCACGTAAATTGTTGGCCCTCCTATACGTCACTGCTGTCTCTCCTCCACATGTCTAGCTAAGACCTCATCTGCACGTATAATGTGCCAAAATTTGTTTACTGCCTCCGTAACCTCCTTCCACCTACAATTGTATGTGGAAATGAATCTCACCTGTGGTCGGCTCTCCCTCTTAGCTCTTGAAAATATTAATTCTTCTCTCTTCTTCTCCATAGCTCTTTTGTACCCCCTCTTTATACTTCTTCTGGAGTATCCGCGTTCTTCGAACCTTCAGATAACTTTGGCCTGTCTCTGAAAAGAAGACTCAGATGAGCAAATTCTTTTGGTTCTTAGAAATTGTCCCACAGGGATACTGTTTATTAGGGGTTTCGGATGAAAAGAAGAGGCATGAAGTAAAGCATTTACTGCAGTGTCCTTTCTATATACCTCCGTTTGTATATATCCAAACTCATCTTTCTGAAGTTTGACATCTAGAAAGTCGACCGACTGGTCACTAGATTTATAAGTGAGTTTGATATTTACTTCATTGTTGTTCAAGGTTTTCATAAATTCTTCCAAATCAGTATCAGACCCCTGCCATACCATGAATACATCATCGATGTATCTTGACCATGACAAAACATGGTCACTAAGGGGCACTGGATTACTCTGGAAAACTTCCCTCTCCCACAGCCCCAGGAACAAATTAGCATATGAGGGGGCAAAAGCCGCCCCCATAGCAGTTCCCTGGAGCTGTAGGTAGGGTACTCCCTTAAAGAGGAAGAAATTATGAGTTAACGCAAATTCCAAAATGTGGAGAAGAAAAGTAATAAAATCAGGGTCCATGTTTGAAGAGTCTAGAAAAAATCTAGCTGCCCTCAATCCATCTTCATGTCTAATAGACGTATATAAGGATTCAACGTCACAAACGACCATCCTCATATCATCTTCCAAATGTAACTCAGAGATCTTACTCAAGAAATCATTAGTATCTTTTACATATGAGGGGAGTGTCTCCACAAGGGGCTTCAGGTGGAAATCCAAAAACTTACCCACTGCTTCACACAGATTCCCATTTCCGGAGACTATCGGTCTTCCAGGTGGCGTTACTGCATCCTTATGAATCTTCGGGAGGAGATATAGGCAGGCAGTTCTAGGACGCTCCATATAAAGCCCCTCCCTAGTTGTTTTGTCGATAATAGTTCTTTCAAATGCATCATCCATTATCTTAAACAGTGCTGCTTGGAAGACAGAAGTAGGATTAAACGTAAGTTTTTTGTAACACTTCACTTCCCCCAATTGCTTAAAAGCCTCCCTCTCATAAAGATTCCTTGGCCAAATAACCACATTTCCACCTTTATCCGATGGCTTGATTACAATGTCCTTAATCTTTCTTAACTCATTCAGAGCCTGTCTCTGCGCTCTGTTAAGGTTATCACCCCTAATTTCTGTGGGTATTCTATTAAGCTCCTCGGTCACCAGTTTCACAAATAGCTCCACATTAAAATGTAGACCCATCTGTGGAAATTTTTTTATTTTTGGAAACAAGAACAATTTCAGTCAAATTTTGACAGTCAAAATTCTTCCATCCTTCCCAGTGGAGGATATATCTTTCCGTAATAGGTGGGAAGAAATCTGTAACACCTGTTCAAGAGGATTGATTCAACTACTCATTGAAATCAACACTAAAACTATGGAAACAGTTGAGGCGGAAATAGAGAAAACTCAACAACTGTTGAGAGAAACCCTATCTGGAAACGCCTTGGACATGTTCAAATTAGATCTGGACAGACAATTTGTGACTTGGGAAAAGGAAGTAAAAGATCAAAAAATGAATAAACTACAAAGAGATGTCCAAGATTATAAATTGAAAAAGGTGTACAGATGGCCTGCTCCAAAACGGATGGTTGAAAACCTTGATAGGTTCAACAGAGGAGAAACGTCTGCCTCATCTCTGTCTTCAACTGAGGAAGAGGGTGAGACATCAGACTATAGGATGGATGTCCATAGACGACTTGGTAAGCGGAAGAATTTCAGACCTCATGGACAGGAGAGGAAGACAGGGAACTTTTCCAAGATGCAGGTAATTAATTTATCCAATATCGTGTTAACTCCAGCTCAGGAAGAGGTGCTTGGTATGGTTCTCACTTTTTCCCCCACCACTCTATTTGATTTATTTTCCGCAGTGAAAGACCTTCATCTTTTCGCACGCAAACTGGTTCTGAAAAGGATACATGACAAACCACCATCCACGATATTTGATACGAATGATGAAGAGAGTGTTTGTGAGATGTTAGAGGATTTGGGAGGTGGATCCACAGACGGAATGACCTTGAGTAAGTTCTCGTTTCCAAAAATAAAAAAATTTCCACAGATGGGTCTACATTCTAATGTGGAGCTATTTGTGAAATTGGTGACCGAGGAGCTTAATAGAATACCCACAGGGATTAGGGGTGATAACCTTAACAGAGCGCAGAGACAGGCTCTGAATGAGTTAAGAAAGATTAAGGACATTGTAATCAAGCCATCGGATAAAGGTGGAAATGTGGTTATTTGGCCAAGGAATCTTTATGAGAGGGAGGCTTTTAAGCAATTGGGGGAAGTGAAGTGTTACAAAAAACTTACGTTTAATCCTACTTCTGTCTTCCAAGCAGCACTGTTTAAGATACTGGATGATGCTTTTGAAAGATCTATTATCGACAAAACAACTAGGGAGGGGCTTTATATGGAGCATCCTAGAACTGCCTGCCTATATCTCCTCCCGAAGATTCATAAGGATGCAGTAACGCCACCTGGAAGACCGATAGTCTCCGGAAATGGGAATCTGTGTGAAGCAGTGGGTAAGTTTTTGGATTTCCACCTGAAGCCCCTTGTGGAGACCCTCCCCTCATAAGTAAAAGATACTAATGATTTCTTGAGTAAGATCTCTGAGTTACATTTGGAAGATGATATGAGGATGGTCGTTTGTGACGTTCAATCCTTATATACGTCTATTAGACATGAAGATGAATTGAGGGCAGCTAGATTTTTTTCTAGACTCTTCAAACATGGACCCTGATTTTATTACTTTTCTTCTCCACATTTTGGAATTTGCGTTAACTCATAATTTCTTCCTCTTTAAGGGAGTACCCTACCTACAGCTCCAGGGAACTGCTATGGGGGCGGCTTTTGCCCCCTCAAATGCTAATTTGTTCCTCGGGCTGTGGGAGAGGGAAGTTTTCCAGAGTAATCCGGTGCCCCTTAGTGACCATGTTTTGTCATGGTCAAGATACATCGATGATGTATTCATGGTATGGCAGGGGTCTGATACTGATTTGGAGGAATTTATGAAAACCTTGAACAACAATGAAGTAAATATCAAACTCACTTATAAATCTAGTGACCGGTCGGTCGACTTTCTAGATGTCAAACTTCAGAAAGATGAGTTTGGATATATACAAACGGAGGTATATAGAAAGGACACTGCAGTAAATGCTTTACTTCATGCCTCTTCTTTTCATCCGAAACCCCTAATAAACAGTATCCCTGTGGGACAATTTCTAAGAACCAAAAGAATTTGCTCATCTGAGTCTTCTTTTCAGAGACAGGCCAAAGAGTTATCTGAAGGTTCGAAGAACGCGGATACTCCAGAAGAAGTATAAAGAGGGGGTACAAAAGGGCTATGGAGAAGAAGAGAGAAGAATTAATATTTTCAAGAGCTAAGAGGGAGAGCCGACCACAGGTGAGATTCATTTCCACATACAATTGTAGGTGGAAGGAGGTTACGGAGGCAGTAAACAAATTTTGGCACATTATACGTGCAGATGAGGTCTTAGCTAGACATGTGGAGGAGAGACCAGCAGTGACGTATAGGAGGGCCAACAATTTACGTGACCTCCTGACACACAGCCAGTATGAAGCTTCGAATCCGGCACGAGGTTTTGGATCTAGTGGACCTAAGTGGGGCTTTTTCCCTTGTAGGGATTGTATTGCATGTCCGAATATGATAAGAACTTGTAATTTCCAATCGGCAGACCAGAGCAAAGAATTTAAAATCACTAGACATATTACATGTAGTACTACCCATGTAGTGTATTACGCGGTATGTCCATGTAATCTTGTCTACGTAGGACTTACTACTAGACCCCTTAAGATAAGGATTAGAGAACATGTCCTGGATATTAATAATGCTGCGAAAGAGGAGGATCTAACATTCATGAAACCTCTGCCAAAACACTTTAAACAAAAACATTAGTGTAAATGGTGGTTTACTGCGAGCCTTTGGAATTGACTGTGTTCCTATAAATTCACGTGGAGGAGACATGGGGAAGAGACTAGCACAATTGGAGACACGTTGGATTCATAAAATAGGATGCCTTCGACCACACGGGCTGAATGAGATTCTCAGCTTTGCCCCATTTTTATGAAGTTTAGGTATGTCATGTTGTTTTTATTTTTCTGAGATGTTCTTATAATTTTTTGGTGCTTTTTATTATTTTATAGGATTTCTGGATGAAGATGAGGAGACATGTATATCTGTATATATACATATACACGTATATATTTTTAATGAAGAATTGACTTTTTCTATGAAGAAACCTATTTTCCCCTTTGGGTGTTTTTTAGATATTGCCATGTTAAAACTTTTTTAGGCATCTTTTATCGATTTTGGATTTAGTTGGGATTAAAATGATGACTGGTAATGAGTCATTGACATATATTATACATTATTTTTTATAATTTTCTCTCTATTTTTTGTTTTTTATAAAAAAAAAATTTATATATAATTTTTCATATATTAATTTTTTATTAATAATTTTTTTTATTATTTATATTCATTCTATTATTTGTACTTTTTATTTAACATCTATTTTTATTTTTATCTTTTATTATTTTTCATTATATATATTTTTTCTATTTCTATGTATATATACATATTATTTTTTTTCCATTTTTTAGTATTTTTTCATATTTTTCATTTTTATTTTTATTTTCACATTTATTTTTATTTTTTATTTATTTATTATTTATTATTATTTATTTTATATTTTATATATTTTTTTATTATTTTTTTTTTTATTTATTTTTTTTTCTATTTTTTTCTTTTTCTCTAATAAAATAACAAATTCCAGTGTATTTGATTTAATCCCATACACGTACATCTAATGGCTTTTATACACAAATTATACATTTACGGTGATGAGTTAATCATCCCACTTAAATCCATTCACTTTTTTTGCTATTTACACTTACACTTTGTTCTAGTTATTGGGATTTTCACTCAATGACCTAGATGTTTGTATGTTGCAGAACCCTCCTCTAATTCTGTAGACAGTAACCATTATGAGTATGAGCGCAGCCCTCACAACTCCATAGTGTAAGTGTACCTTTGTACACATCCTTTCCTAGCTTTGCCTGTGTGCACGTGCGCTTGCTCCGGCGTCGCAGTAATGGTTTCCATGGGGACGCGTCTATCCACATCGCTCCCCCGCCTCCCGTGTGACGCGTTTGTGGGAGGTTCCGGGGAAGTGACGTCAGACGCCGAACCTGGGAGCCGCGTTGCTGCGGCGACGGACAAAGCGCCATTACCATCGCACCTGCTATTCATTCACTCCTCTATAAAAACGCAATACCTCTTATCAGCGGCACCCTCTGGAAGAAGCCGCAGGGCGAAACGCGTCAGGGTGACGGTGCATCATAGTTGGACAGGTAATTATACCGCCACTGAGGTGATTAGATCCAAAAGATTAGAAGAACAGCGCCTTACAAGCTGGAAGTTCAAATCATCAATCCTTTATTCCATCCACCACAGCAGTGCTGTGGTGGATGGAATAAAGGATTGATGATTTGAACTTCCAGCTTGTAAGGCGCTGTTCTTCTAATCTTTTGGATGTTAACACGGCCGGGTGGATCTCCCTGGCTCTGGACTTGCGCCTATTGTTCTGGAACCCAGAGGGTTCTCTTTCCATGAGGTGCTGTGGATAATGCTTTTGTTTCTACTGAGGTGATTAGATCTTACTGGACACTTGTCCGACCTCAGTATAGGAGATAAATGGGAGGCTGCATGTAATTTGTGTAGCTGGTGTATCTATGAGAATTCACTTGGATCTTGTCTAGGACTCCTGCATTCATTTATTTGGCTATCTGTGTATGTTCTAGTATAGGAGGATTACATCTCTCCTTTGTGGTGGAATTAATGTTGTGCTACCTAGGGAAAATTTGAGTTTAATTTTATCCCATGATTTTATGGATCAGGATTTTTGATCATCCCTTCTATGTATACTGGTCTATTTCTGAGAGTTTTCTTTATGTGTATTGCTCTATTTTTTTGGGTTATAGTTCACCTTTGTTCTATACTGTAATCATTTGTTGTGTACTTTAAATTGCCTTGTTTAATATATATATTTTTTGTCACATTATACTGCCTTCACATTTTTGGTACTTTTGTGAAAGAATTATTATGTGTGATATTGATTTTTTACCACTCCGTGTTACCACTATTTTTTACCACTACTTTTTATGCTTTGTGAAGATGTGGCATTATACTCACTATTATATACAGATAGGCAGATTTTATTTGTTTTTTGGTGTTTAATTGCATTGCACATGGCACTTTAGCTTTTTTCACATAGAGCCTTTCAGGACCACATTACGTGTTTGTGGGAATTGGAGATTGATATTTTTCTCTATTATCTCCCTAGGTTGTACTAATATATCATTTAGGGAACTCTCATGAACTTAAATAAATTGATTTATGCAGGTGTCTTATAGACTTATATAGGATGCAAAATACCCTCGTAGATTAGCATACTATTTAATATTTCTGTGACTCTTATATCCCTGTTTCTGATCCGCAATATTTGGATGCATTATTATCGTGGTGTATTTTATCTAATGATGTACTATTTATAAATGTTTTGTATATTTTAATTATGTACCAATAAAATTGATTAATTTTATACCATAATTTGGGCTGATAACTCATTTGTCATATAGGTTTTTTTTTTAAACTGCTAGACTAGTTGATTGATTCCATCCTAAAAACTACTGTGAGGTTCCATGGTTCTGAAAAAATCTTTTTGTCCCCTTTTGGGGCACTTATTTGAGACCCATTAGTGGGAGATGCCCCGGTAGGCTGAATGAGGCAATAATAAAATACTAATTAAATAAGGAACCATACGTTCCAGGTGGATACAGTAATAATAAATAAAAAAATATTTTTTTTATTTTTTATTTCAGTAACCCATAGCAACCACACATAGCAGTTGCAGCCCCCGCAATTTAGTAACCACCATTTTAATGCGTTTCCTCGTGCAGCCCCTTGGGATGCCCCGTAGGGAATCTTGAATAAGTTAAAATAGAACCTGCTTCACCAATGCCATTGCAGTATTATACATACAGTGTTGGCCAAAAGTATTGACACCCCTGCAATTCTGTCAGATAATACTCAGTTTCTTCCTGAAAATGATTGCAATCACAAATTCTTTGGTATTATTATCTTCATTTAATTTGTCTTCAATGAAAAAACACAAAAGAGAATGAAGCAAAAACCAAAACATTGATCATTTCACACAAAACTCCAAAAATGGGCCGGACAAAAGTATTGGCACCCTAATACTTGGTTGCGCAACCTTTAGCCAAAATAACTGCGATCAACCACTTCCGATAACCATCAATGAGTTTCTTACAATGCTCTGCTGGGATTTTAGACCATTCTTCTTTGGCAAACTGCTCCAGGTCCCTGATATTTGAAGGGTGCCTTCTCCAAACTGCCATTTTTAGATCTCTCCACAGGTGTTCTATGGGATTCAGGTCTGGACTCATTGCTGGCCACCTTAGAAGTCTCCAGTGCTTTCTCTCAAACCATTTTCTAGTGCTTTTTGAAGTGTGTTTTGGGTCATTGTCCTGCTGGAAGACCCACGACCTCTGAGGGAGACCCAGCTTTCTCACACTGGGCCCTACATTACGCTGCAAAATTTGTTGGTAGTCTTCAGATTCATAATGCCATGCACACGGTCAAGCAGTCCAGTGCCAGAGGCAGCAAAGCAACCCCAAAACATCAGGGAACCTCCGCCATGTTTGACTGTAAGGACCGTGTTCTTTTCTTTGAATGCCTCTTTTTTTCTCCTGTAAACTCTATGTTGATGCCTTTGCCCAAAAAGAGAGAACATTCTTCCAAAACGTTTTAGGCTTTCTCAGGTAAGTTTTGGCAAACTCCAGCCTGGCTTTTTTATGTCTCGGGGGAAGAAGTGGGGTCTTCCTGGGTCTCCTACCATACAGTCCCTTTTCATTCAGACGCCGACGGATAGTATGGGTTGACACTGCTGTACCATCAGACTGCAGGGCAGCTTGAACTTGTTTGGATGTTAGTCGAGGTTCTTTATCCACCATCCGCACAATCTTGCGTTGAAATCTCTCGTCAATTTTTCTTTTCCGCTCACATCTAGGGAGGTTAGCCACAGTGCCATGGGCTTTAAACTTCTTGATGACACTGCGCACGGTAGACACAGGAACATTCAGGTCTTTGGAGATGGACTTGTAGCCTTGAGATTGCTCATGCTTCCTCACAATTTGGTTTCTCAAGTCCTCAGACAGTTCTTTGGTCTTCTTTCTTTTCTCCATGCTCAATGTGGTACACACAAGGACACAAGACAGAGGTTGAGTCAACTTTAATCCATGCCAACTGGCTGCAAGTGTGATTTAGTTATTGCCAACACCTGTTAGGTGCCACAGGTAAGTTACAGGTGCTGTTAATTACACAAATTAGAGAAGCATCACATGATTTTTCTAAGGGTGCCAATACATTTGTCCACCCCCTTTTTTATGTTTGGTGTGGAATTATATCTAATTTGGCTTTAGGACAATTCTTTTTGTGTTTTTTTTCATTGAAGATAAATTAAATGAAGATAATAATACCTAAGAATTTGTGATTGCAATCGTTTTCAGGAAGAATCTGAGTATTGTCTGACAGAATCGCAGGGGTGTCAATACTTTTGGCCAACACTGTAGTAACATCTACCGTCTTTCCCCGATAGTAAGACACCCCCCCCCCCCCCCCCCGAAAGTAAGACAGGGTAGGGGGAACGGGGGGGTCTGCTAATATACGCCCCCCCCCCGAAAGTAAGGCCGCCTGGGGGGGGGGGGCGCTGGGGAATATGAGGCCGATACCTGTCCCCCGGTGTGTCCAGGCTCCTCCAGTGTCCTGCAGGTGCAGCCGCGCTGGAGCAGATGGGGTTAATCACAGCCTAACTTGCTGTGTGCCCCTGCTCAACTCTGCCCAGCCTGATGTCAAAGCAGCCCGGCTCGAGCTCTGATTGGCTCCCAGGAAGCAGCGGGCGTGGCCAGATGACGTCGTGAGCTCTGATTGGCTCGTTATCTGGCTGCGCCCGCTGGTTCCTGGGAGCCAATCAGAGCTGGAGCCGGGCTGTTGTGACGTCAGGCTGGGCAGAATTCAGTAGGGGCACACAGCAAGTTAGCCTGTGATTAAGCCCATCTGCTCCAGCGCGGCTGCACCTGCAGGACACTGGAGGAGCCTGGACACACCGGGGGACAGCGGGGAGCCACAGCGAAGGCCGGGGGAGCCGGTAAGAAGCTGTGTATGTGTGTGTGTGTGTGTGTGGATAGGAGGCTGCAGTGGCTGGGGCTGCCAATATAAGACCCCCCCCAAAAAAAATAAGACAGGGTGCCACTTTTGGCACCCAAAAAAATATAAGACACGGTCTTATTTTTGGGGAAACACGGTAGCTAATGTCAGGTGATCAGTAGTGATGAGCGAGCACTAAAATGCTCGGGTGCTCGGTGCTCTGGCCGAGCATCTCAAGATACTCTTGTACTCGGCCAGAGTACCGAGCCCAATGTAAGTCAATGAGTGACAGGCTCCGCCCACAGACTTCCAGTTATAAAACGAGTAATTCTGGAAAAGGGCGGGAGTGGGGGCTTTTTCAAATCGCCGCAGCATAGAACACCTTGCTGTGGCCCCCAGAGGGATCCTATCAATTAATCTGCTCCATGTGTGGTGCCAGCTCACTGTGTGCACTGAAGGGAGCAGTGTATGCGTCTCAGATCGCTATTTATTACCGAGCGGGTCCGAGCATCTCGGCAGTACTCGGTGCTCGCCGAGCACCCCGAGTACCGAGATACTCGTGCGAGTACCGAGTCGCACAGAGCATACTCGCTCAACACTAGTGATCAGTAATCATCCACTATAGTCTTTGCACACTAACTGGGATCAGTTTGATCCATAATAAACTTGTCAGGTCTGAACATGTAGGCAATGATAGATGCTGCAACAGAGGCTTACAACAGTGGTGAGTTTCTGTTACCAGCTGCAATTTAATGATTGTTTTGATGTTTATGTTGCTACATTCTGTTGTTTCGTTTAAATTTGTAAGGTTTTTAACATTTGGTTTTTTAATGAGCACAAGCTATGAGGTTTCAATATGACCGCCAATGTAAAGGCGGACCTGACAACCTCTCACAGAGCCCGTAGAAGCGGAAGTTATCTGCGAAACAGTGACCGTCGCTTCAGCACCTCCCTCCCTGCACACATGGATGTAATACACGTGGTTTATTAAAGTCAGTTTGCAACCAGGAAACACGAGTGCTGCCATCCTCTCTTTCCTATGGCTTTTTGTAGCTAGCCATGAGTCTTTCATTTCTTGTTTGAGGGATTTTCTTCATCCATGCTTACTTGGCAAAGTCTTCCTGTTCTGTAAGAATCCTGAGTCGTCTTCCATGCACTGCTCTTTTGAGGTCTAGCCACAGATTTTCTACGATGTTCAGATCATTGGACTATGAGGGCCATTGTAAAACTTTCAGCATGAACCTTTTTGAGGTAGTCTATTGTGGTTTTTGACGTGTGTTTAGGATTTTTATGCATTAGTAGAAGACATCCTCTTCTCCACTTCATCTGTAAAAGTTTGTGTTATGCTTGCGGCAAAAATTTGTTGAAATTTCAATGAATCATTTCTTCCCTCTACCCGTCAAATATTCTCTGTGCAATTGGCTGCAATTCATCCCCAAAGCTTGATTGATCCACCCCATGCATAATTGTCAGCGAGATGTTCTTTTCCTGAAATTTTGTGCAATTTGTTCTCCACTCATACTTTTCATCATTATGGCCAAAGAGATCTGTTTTAAACTTATTGGTACACTGGACTTGTTTTCAAAAATGTATCAGGCTTGTTTAGATGTTCTTGTGCATACTTCTGACCCTGAATTTTATGGTGATTATGCAGGAGACGTTTCCTTCTGATGACTCTTCCATAAAGGCCATATTTGTGCAGGTGTCTCT
Source organism: Allobates femoralis (assembly GCA_033576535.1). NCBI lineage: Eukaryota > Metazoa > Chordata > Amphibia > Anura > Aromobatidae > Allobates > Allobates femoralis. The sequence continues at coordinate 198,361 of JARQOC010000025.1, read as the reverse complement.
GAACAGTAGAACAACTCTAGTCTGCCAGATCTTCCTGAAAGTCTTTTACAATCAAGTAAGGCCCCTTTCACATCTATGTGTCTGCTGCGTTTTGCTTAATTTGCGTTTTACCGCAAAAATGCATCAAAACGCATGCGTTTCTGTCCCCATTGATTTTAATGGAAACGCAAAACGCATGCGTTTTTGCAAACGCAGCCCAAAACGTTGTTTGCCACGTTTTGAGCTGCGTTTTGCGTTTTTGCAAACGCACATGCATTTGCATGCGTTTTTGATGCGTTTCCATTAAAATCAATGGGGACAAAAACGCATGCGTTTTGATGCGTTTTTGCGGTAAAAACGCATGAAAACGCAAATTAAGCAAAACGCATCAGACTCATAGATGTGAAAGGGGCCTAATATGCCTCTTCAGCAATCCTGCGAGCAGCTCTCACTGAAATTTTGCTTGGTCTTCCAGACCTTACAATGACCATCACTGTTCCTGTTAACTGCCATTTCTTCATTACATTTTGAGCTTAGATGGGGGCAACTTAAAAATACTTTGCTATTGTCCTATAACCTTTTCTTGCTTTGTGGGCCCCACCATTTTCAGAGTAGAAGGCAGCTACTTAAAAAAAACAATGGCTGCTGTTTTTTAGCACAAGGTTAGAAGAGGCTGGGATTTTACTAAAGTTGGAAATTTGCATCACCTGGCCCTTCCTAACAATAATAGTTAACAAGCCATAACCCTAACTGGTTAATTAACTTTGACCAAGGTTTAAGACCTTATCCGAGCACACACATCTTCTAGAGTGCCCAAACTTTTGCATTTGCCCATTTTCCTTTTTGCATTTTTGACAGTGTTAAAGATATAAAATATTTTTGGCCTAAAATACAAAGTGGAATCTGTTATCTTTTACTTTATGCCTTTTAGAGATCATTTCATATTCAACTTCCTTAACAATTCACAATAACAGAAATTTTGACTAGGCAAGCACAAACTTTTGTATGCCATTGTATGCCACTGTATACCATAGTTAAGAAAAAAAATGCATTATGTTCTTCATTCTGTCATAACACTGAAAATATATTTCCCGTAACTGTAGATCCCATGCACACTCCAAAATTCATAACTATATTACTGTTGCAGCTACAAAGGTTCTTTGTTGAAAGGAAGGTGATGCAGTTTGAAATGCAGTTCCCCCCCTTGTTTATACAAAACCCAAACCTGGTGTCCTGTTCCAACAAATTCTCTGCTGTAAAGGCTTATCCACACAAGGGGGGGTCCTAGCTTCAATGAAGATGTCCTCTCCCTGACTTCCACAATTCATTTTTCTCACCTTCCCATTTATAATTAGCCCCATGTGTTCAGTGTTTTATTGGATGGATATGTCCTTTCTCTAGAGGCCAGAGATATGTCTTGGATTTTAATTTCTTTCATAGATTGTGAGTCCTTGCCGACAGCGTCCTCTATCCTTCTGTACCCATATGCCGAATATTGTACATTGCATTGTATTTGTTTATGTTTACCCTTTCCGCATGTAAAGCCCCATGAAATTAATGGCGCTATAATAATAAAAAAATAATAATGAATGGATATGGTGGCTGAATGTGTCCTTTCTATATATATAATAATATTGTTTTGTTTTGGTCTTTTAGGATGGATTTGGTCAAAGGAATCTGAGAAAGAAATTAAAAAAGCCAAATTGGAATACCTTGAAAAAGTGACCATTGCAGAAAAGGAGCTTGAAACAAAATATCGAGACATCATTGTAGAAAACAGGCGTGCAGTAGCTCACTTGGAAATTGAGCTTGAAAAAGAACAGAACAAAACTCTTGGTTATCGCAATGCCCTCATCGCTCAAAGCAAAAAGCTTGTTGAAGAGAGAAAGCAGATGGAAAACGAGAGAGACCAATTAAAGCAACAAATAAAAGAAGCCCAGAAGAGTAGCCAAACACAGGCATTGTATGCAAGTCATCTTAAAAGGGAGGAAGAATGGCAGACGAGAGCTAAAGGCTTGTTAAAAGAATTTGAAGAGGCTCTGAAAGAAAGACAGAACATTTATTGCAGTTGGACGACACAGAAAACAAATAGATTTGAAATAGAAAATAGTTTGCTTGTCAAAGCTGCCAGCAATCCAATAGCCGTAGAGATAGGAATGACCGATGGCTTGATTGATATCTTTAAACATGACAAACATTGTGCAGTACTGACAAACACCAATAAGCTTGAAAATGGCAGGTTAATGTGGATGTACCTAAAATACTGGCAATTGACTATTGACTTAAAAAAATTCAAAAGATTGGAAGAAGCCATGATGGGAAAGTAGAAAGTGCTTTCCTAACAACTGTAGAATCTCTATATTCTTATATGTTACTCTTTCTATCTACATTATTGCGAATGACGGTAAATACATGTGGTAAGCATCCCGCCTTGCTTGAAATTGTCGGTTTGGGACAAAGCTTGCTAGAGCTCTTCATGATTACAGAACCTTTCATTGTTTTTTTTGCCAAAATGTTAACCCAACCACGCTCCTAAGTCTGTAGTACGTGTTAAATAAACCTTCACAATTTCTGCAACAAATCTGGTATGTATAGATATATCCTAAGAATTGTGAGTGTCCAGGCAGTTGGACCACAAAATATCGTTCAATAAAGCATATCTAGTGATAAGCCTCCATGCTCTCTTGTGGAAAAATCTCCCTTAAAGGTCTCGTTTAAAGAATGGAATACCTTAAGGGGTGCTCTGATATCTAAATGATCTTTTTATAATTTTTTTTTCTTTTACACTCTTATGATTTTTGTTATTAAAACAAATACACCCTAATTCCTAAATTCTTTTGCAAGGAGTCTCAAACGAGGTGTTATCAGGAGTTTGGGGCTACACTGACTTTCCCACAGCGTCATATCACCCCATCTGGAACAGGACATCATGAGGGGGGCTGTGCTTCAGTCAAAGCGGTTTTAGCTATAAATCTTCACCATTTTGTTAGTACAGTTTAAAATTTTCCAGGTAGATTAAAAATATTGCATCAAGACAAGACATTTGTACTGATAGAAGCTGTTGGAAAGTGACCAAGACACCAGCCTTCTTTATCTGTTCTCACTGGTCGCAGCTAGGACATATAGTGGTTTTATAAAAAAAAAAACACAATGTCAGTTCTTTCAGCAATATGTAGTTTTTCTCAGTTAAAAAGGTTAATCAGGATTTATAAATAAGGGAAAAAGAAGTGCCTAAGCACTAACAGGCAGGTAGCAGCTACCGACCTGCCGGTTGCGCCCAGCACCACCGTTCACCCCCGCCACAGAGTGGGCACAAAAACCGCTCCTGCCAGGGACAGCATGGTGGGGTAAATAGAGCTTTTCCGCTCTGCTCTGTGGAAAGGGTGGGACAGCCGTCTCCCCGCTACCTGATTGGGGGATCCAGCGGTCAATCAGCATGATGTCGGCTCTGACGCCCGTTGACACAGGGGAAAAGCCACCTCTCTGTTGACTAGAAAAAAAGGGAGATACAAGAGGCGCAGATTGTGCCCTATCAAACAGACACTATAGTTCTTATGTGGATTATAAGTGTATCCACTCACCTTCTATGGTTGTGAGACCCACAACCAGTTTAAAAGCATAAGGTAGCTGCTGCAGAACCTCCACCAACGCCACAAAACCGCGGGAAATCAGGAGATACAACTGGAATGGTATCCACGGTCCGCGCTGCTGCTCTTTATCCAAGGAATCCACAAGAGGTTATTACCATCAAAAGTTCTTTATTTCATCACACCAACGCGTTTCGGTGCTGTCCCAGCACCTTCCTCAGGGAATCTTTTTATGTAAAGCGCCATGGAACCAATGGCGCTATATAAATAAATAATAATAATAATAATCCAGATTCCCAAAGCTTAACTTCCAGGCCAATAATGGAGGATCACGCCAGGAGGGTATACTTAACCTCCAAACTCGGGAGCCATGATTCGCTTGATAACATGGAATGTTAAGGGCCTTAGGTCGTCCAATAAAAGGTTCATGATACTCAGACATCTGAAAAAACTGAAAACAGATATAGCCATGTTACAAGAAACTCATCTGCAATCCCATGAATTTCACTTCATGCTAAAATTGTGGGTGGGATCGATATGGGGTTCTGGGGCCCAAAATAAAAAAGTGGGAGTTTTGATTCTAGTAAACAAACATCTAGCACATAGCTTAATATCAGCTTCCTCAGATCAGGACAGGAGAAAGATACATGTACTGATAAGATTACAGGACCAACAACTCAGTCTATACAACATATATGCGCCCAACACCCCTCGTACGCAATTCTTTAGAGAATCACACATGGACATAGCTCAAGATTCCAACCAAAACGTGATAGTAGGGGGGATTTTAACCCCTTCCCGACATAGGACGTTGTACAACGTCCTGTGTTTCTGCCCGTTACCGACACAGGACGTTGTACAACGTCCTGGCAGATTTGAGCTGCTGCAGCTCCTGTGAGTGGGGTCACTCAGGTGTCACAGATGCTGCTGCTCTGTGACAACCTGTAGATGACCCCACAGGGGGTGGATTAACCCCCCCATGCCCAGGACCCCTCCGATCGACAGTTTAAAAGTGAAACTGCCGATCGGAGGGTATCATAGGGATTCACCCCTCCAGATCTGATTGGAGCTCTCCAATCAGATCTGGAGGGGCGGATCGGCAAGTGCCCACCCCTCCTCAGCCCCCTCCAGCTAGATGACTGTACAGGGTCCCCCCCAGCCCGCACTCCCCCCCTCTATTATAATATATCTGCCGGCGGGCTGCACCCGCCGGTCAGACGCCACTGTTCCCGCCTGGGCCGCTCATCTGCCGCTCATCGGCCCCCCTGGAAGCCCCCCCTGGCAGTCCCCACCTCCGGGCCGTGTATGTGTGTATGTGGATGTGCATATGTGGATGTGCGTGCGTGGATGTGTGCGTGCGTGGACGTCAGCATGTGTGAATGTCAGCGCGCGTGGATGTGTGCGTGCGTGGATGTGTGCGTACGTGGATGTCAGCGTGCTTGAATGTCAGCGTGCGTGGATGTCAGCTTGCGTGGATGTCAGCTTGCGTGGATGTCGGCGTGCGTGGATGTGTGCGTGCATGGATGTCAGCGTGCTGGAATGTCAGCGTGCGTGAATGTCAGCATGCGTGAATGTCAGTGTGCATGTGTGGATGCGTGCGTGGATGTCAGCGTGCTTGAATGTCAGCGTGCGTGGATGTGTGCGTGCTTGAATGTCAGCGTGTGTGAATGTCAGCGAGCGTGCATGTCAGCATGCGTGAATGTCAGCGTGCGTGTGTGGATGTGTGCATGCGTGGATGTCAGCGTGCGTGGATGTGCGTGCGTGGTTGCGTGCGTGGATGATGGGTGCATAGGTGGATGGATGGGTGCAACAAGGGATGAAGTGTCCTCTTGTTGTAGTCTCTGGGATCATAGTCATGGTGCACTGTATGACAGATCATTGTCATACAGTGCACCATAACTCTGACCCTAGAGACTGTAGGAAGAGGACACTTCATCTCTTGCTGCAGTCTCTGGATTGAGCAGAGGCGATCGAGCGTCGTGGGACCTTCGTTGTGGACTACGTCGGATCTTTATAATAAAGATGGAGTCCGAATTTTGTTTGCGTTGTTTTTTTTTCAAATAAAAAGATTTTTCTCTGTGTGTATTTTCTGACTATTTACCAGAGATTCCTAATGGCGAGTCTAACATTGGCCCCATATTATGAATCTCGGGCTTAGTGCCAGCTGCCAATAAAAAGCTGGCATTAACCCCTTTATTACCCAGTTTTCCACCGGCACCAGGGCAACTGGAAGAGTCTGGGTAAAGCGCCAGAAAATAGCGCTTCAATGAATGCGCCATTTTCTAGATCGGCTGCGGGCTGCAATTCGCAGCATGGGGGGCCCAGAACACTTGGGCCTCTCCATGCTGCGGATTCCAGCCCCCAGCTGCCTAGTTGTACCTGGCTGGACCAAAAATATGGCGGAGCCCCACGTAATTTTTTTTTCTAGCATTAGTTCTAGAAAAAAAAAGGGCTTTGCTGTATTTTTGGTTGCCAGCCAGGTACAACGAGGCAGCTGGGGGTTGGTGGCAATCCGTAGCTGCCAAATTGTACCTGGCTGGACCAAAAATGTGGCGGAGCCCCATGCCATTTTTTTTCTAGAATTAGTCCTAGACAAAAAAGAAAAATGGGCTTCACTGTATTTTTGGTTGCAGCCAGGTACAACGAGGCAGTTGGGGGTTGCTGGCAGTCCGTAGCTGCCAAGTTGTACCTGGCTGGACCAAAAATATGGCGGAGCCTCGCGCCATTTTTTTTTTCTAGAATTAGTCCTAGAAAAAAAATAATGTGCTTCGCTGTATTTAGATGCATAGTGAGCACTTTGAACCCCCAGGTGCTTCACAAATTGATCCGAAAAAAGAAAATTTGTCTGAAAAAAAAGTACTTTTTCCTTATTACGGATGAATTTGTGAAGCACCTGGGGGTTCAAAGTGCTCACTATGCATCTAGATGCATTCCTTGGGGGTCTAGTTTCCAAAATGGGGTCACTTATGGGGGAGCTCCAATGTTTAGGCACACAGGGGCTCTCCATACACGACATGGTGTCCGCTAACAATTCCAATTGTTAGCTGACACCATGTTGGGTATGGAGAGCCCCTGTGTGCCTAAACATTGGAGCTCCCCCACAAGTGACCCCATTTTGGAAACTTGACCCCCCAAGGAACATATCTAGATGCATAGTGAGCACTTTGAACCCCTAAGTGCTTCACAAATTGATCCGTAAACATGAAAAAAGAAAATTTGTGTGAAAAAAAAAAAGTACTTTTTCCTTCTTACGGATCAATTTGTGGAGCACCTGGGGGTTCAAAGAGCTCACTATGCATCTAGATGCATTCATTGGGGGGTCTAGTTTCCAAAATGAGGTCACTTGTGGGGGAGCTCCAATGTTTAGGCACACATCGGCTCTCCATATGCGACATGGTGTCCGCTAATAATTCCAATTGTTAGCTGACACCATGTCGCGTATGGAGAGCCCCTGTGTGCCTAAACATTGGAGCTCCCCCACAAGTGACCCCATTTTGGAAACTAGAGCCCCCAGGGAACTAATCTAGATGGGTTGTGAACATTTTGAACCCTCAGGTGCTTCACAAATTCATCTGTAAAATTCAATAAGTACTTTTTTTTCCACAAAAATTTTCTTTTTTCATTTTTACAGATTATTTTGTGAAGCATCGGGGTGTTCAAAATGCTCACCACCCATATAGAGAAGTTCCCTGGTGGGTCTAGTTTCCAAAATGGGGTCACTTGTGCGGGAGCTCCAATGTTTAGGCACACAGGGGCTCTCCATACCCAACATGGTGTCCGCTAACAATTGGAGCAAATTTTTCATTCAAATTGTTAGCGGACACCATGTCGCGTTTGGAGAGCCCCTGTGTGCCTAAACATTGGAGCTCCCCCACAACTAGACCCCCCAATGAATGCATCTAGATGCATAGTGAGCTCTTTGAACCCCCAGGTGCTCCACAAATTGATCCGTAAGAAGGAAAAAGTACTTTTTTTTTCACACAAATTTTCTTTTTTCATGTTTACGGATCAATTTGTGAAGCACTTAGGGGTTCAAAGTGCTCACTATGCATCTAGATATGTTCCTTGGGGGGTCAAGTTTCCAAAATGGGGTCACTTGTGGGGGAGCTCAAATGTTTAGGCACACAGGGGCTCTCCATACCCAACATGGTGTCAGCTAACAATTGGAATTGTTAGCGGACACCATGTCGTGTATGGAGAGCCCCTGTGTGCCTAAACATTGGAGCTCCCCCATAAGTGACCCCATTTTGGAAACTAGACCCCCAAGGAATGCATCTAGATGCATAGTGAGCACTTTGAACCCCCAGGTGCTTCACGAATTCATCTGTAAAAATGAAAAAGTACTTTTTTTTTCCATAAAAATTTTCTTTTCTCATTTTTACAGATTAATTTGTGAAGCACTGGGGCGTTCAAAATGCTCACCACCCATCTAGATAAGTTCCCTGGGGGGTCTGGTTTCCAAAATGGGGTCACTTGTGGGGGAGCTCCAATATTTAGGCACACAGGAGCTCTCCAAACGCAACATGGTGTCCGCTAACAATTTGACTGAAAAATCAGCTCAAATTGTTAGCGGACACCATGTCGCATTTGGAGAGCCCCTGTGTGCCTAAACATTGGAGCTCTCCCACAAGTGACCCCATTTTGGTAACTAGAGCCCCCAGGGAACATATCTAGATGGTTGGTGAGCATTTTGAACCCCCACGTGCTTCACAAATTCATCCGTAAAAATGAAAAAGTACTTTTTTCCACACAAATTTTCTTTTAGCCTAAATTTTTTCATTTTCACATGGGGAACAGGATAAAATGGATCCTAAAAATTGTTGGGCAATTTCTCCTGAGTACCCTGATACCTCATATGTGGTCATAAACCACTGTTTGGGCACACAGCAGGGCTCAGAAGGGAAGGAGCGCCATTTGACTTTTTGAATGGAAAATTGGCTCCAAAAGTCAAATTGCGCTCCTTCCCTTCTGAGCCCTGCCGTGTGCCCAAACAGTGGTTTATGACCACATATGAGATATCGATGTACTCAGGAGAAATTGCCCAAAAATTTTTAGGATCCATTTTATCCTGTTGCCCATGTGAAAATGAAAGAATTGAAGCTAAAAGAACATTTTTGTTGGAAGAATTAAAATGAACATTTTTTTCCTTCCACGTTGCATTAGTTCCCGTGAAGCACCTGAAGGGTTAATAATCTTCTTGAATGTACGGTAGTTTTGAGTAGCTTGAGGGATGCAGTTTTTGGAATGGTGTCACTTTTGGGTGTTTTCTGTCATGTAAACCCATCAAAGGGACTTCAAATGTGATATGGTCACAAAAAAAATGGTTTTGTAAATTTTGCTGGAAAAATGAAAAATTGCTGATGAACTTTGAACCCTTATAACTTCCGAACAAAAACATTTTTTTTTTCCAAAATTGTGCTGATGTAAAGTAGACATGTGGGAAATGTTATTTATTAACTATTTTGTGTCACATAGCTCTCTGGTTTAGCAGAATAAAAATTCATAATTTGAAAAAAAAAATTGCCATATTTTTGATTTTTTTCACAAATAATCACAAAAATTATCGACCTAAATGTAATACTAACATGAAGCCCAATATGTCACGAAAAAACAATTCTCAGAATCGCTAGGATCCGTTGAAGCGTTACAGAGATATTACCTCATAAAGGGACACTGGTCAGAATTGACAAAAATAGCCTGGTCATTAGGGTCAAAATAGGCCCGGGGGTGAAGGGGTTAATGAGGTGATGCACCCTGAAGTGGACAGACAACGAAGTGTAACGAGAGAAAAGAATCCTCAACAATTAGAAAGGGAGGGAGGGGAATTGGCAGATATGATAGGTAGGGTAGGATTGATGGATGCGTGGAGAACCTTACATCCTCAAGACATTGAATTTACACACTTCTCTCAGGCTCACACTTCTTAGTCGAGAATAGACCTAACACTCGCCAATGAACATGTGCTACGCAGGACAGAGGTGGTGGAAATAGAATCGATGGTCATTTCTGACCACAGTCCAGTAAGTATTGATCTGCTGGATACCCAACCGAAAGGCTCGGTTTTTTTGTGGAGGTTCCCCTCATACCTATCAAAAGATGGCGATTTCAAACTTAAATTGAAAGAATGGTGGTCTAAATTCTCTCTAGATAATGCTGGACATAAGGAAAACTGCAAACTCTTCTGGGAAACGGGTAAAGTGGTAGTTAGGGGATATATCATGGCATACACGGCAACACAAAAGAGGAAGGTAAGGGAGAGGTTTAGGCAGGCAAGTACACGAGGGTCTGAGGCTTATCAGAAATTTTAAATATCACGGGATCATCGGAATAAAGAAAGTTGGCAAAAAGCCAAAAAAGAGTTTGATGAGTGGGCGGAGAGAAGGGAACAGATGGTTAAAGGTCAACTTGACACTGACCTTAACAGATTTGGGGACAAAGCGGGACGTCTTCTGGCAAAGGGCAGACGTAAACCAAACCTTATACGGTCACTAAATAAAAGGGGAGGAGGCACTACTAATAACCCAAGGGAAATCAATAACATACTGGGGGACTTTTATAGGTCTCTATATCAGACTGATGACAATCAAATGAATGGGGGACTGGAATGGTTGGATGAGGTACCACTTAATCAGATCCCCGAAACAGAATTGGAGGTCTTGAATAGTCCTGTCACTCTTCAGGAGGTTCACTTCGCTATTACAAACTTAGGAACGAATAAAGCGCCTGGCCCGGATGGGTTTACGGGGGAGTTCTATAAGGCATTAAAGGAGGAAATAGCCCCACATCTAACAAATCTCTATAATAAGCTCATGTCGGTGTGAACCATTGTCAGACGACATGAATATGGCTCACATAAAATTGTTACCGAAAGGGGACAAGGGTGGGGAAGACCCGGCGAACTACCGACCCATTTCCCTCATCAACCTGGATCTCAAAATCCTGTCAAAAATAATGGCGGACAGACTGGCTGGGGTCCTCCCGGGACTGATTGACAAACATCAGACAGGTTTTATTAGAGGACGATCTGCTGAAACAAACGTTCGAAAGGCCCTTCTGGTAATAGACGTGGTGAGGGAAGAAGGTGTGCAAAGGTTAAGAGACCCAGCGATGGTCACATTAGACGCAGAAAAAGCTTTCGACAATGTCAGGTGGCCATGGCTGGGTCTAGTGTTGGATCGAATAGGCATGCAAGGAAAATTCAGACAGTTTATCCAAAATCTATACGCTAGTCCAAAGGCAAAGATTTGTACCCCTGTTTTTTTGTCAGCGGCCTTTCCATTGCAAAAGGGAACAAGACGGGGTGCCCTCTGTCTCCGTTGCTATTCAACTTAGCTTTAGAACCTTTGGCGAGATTTATCAACAAACAACCTTCACTTGAGGGCATAAGGATTGGACAAGAAGAGGTAAAGTCCGCATTGTTCGCGGATGACATCATCCTCTTTATGGCCAACCCAGAGTGTGACCTTCCTGCGTTGGTCAACAAGATAGATGATTTTGGCCTATTTTCTGATTTTCGTCTTCATAAGAAGAAATGCGAAATTTTAAAACTAAGAAAGGGGGAGAGGTTGGGAAGTGGATTACAGAAATTAGGCCTTAGTCTAGGGAGGACCCCGGGCCAAGTATATACGCTTAATTATAAGCCCATTATGGAAAAAATTGAGAGGGAATTGAGGGGATGGGAAGGTTTGCCGCTGTCTCTTTTGGGCAGGTGTCATTTATTAAAGATGATCAGCTTTGCCAGACTTCTGTATACACTACAGACCCTCCCACTCTTATTAAAACATTCTGATGTAGGTAGATTAAATAAAGCCTTCAATAGATTTGTTTGGAAAGGTAGGAGATCCAGGTTGAGACTGTCAGCGCTGATGCTAACAAGGGATAGTGGGGGAGCCAACTTACCAGATATAACAATATGGCATGTCTGCTGAGACGAGTAGTAGAGTGGATCAGAAATACCAACAAATATTCAGATGGTCATCTGGAATCAGAATACTGTTACCCTTGGGACACATGCTCTCTGCTACATACAACCTTTGCAGGCATTCCACAACATATTAAATCATCGGTGATTTTTAAGGACACCATTATGTTATGGAAAGCAGTCCGTAAAAAATGTAACTTGCCATGGAGAGTATCCAAACACCTTAACCCGTGGGCATACCCAGATTTTGAAATGGGTAAGAAAAACAGGTTATTCGTAGAATGGAAGCAGAAGGGGATAAGGAAGATGGGGGACTTATTACATATGGAAGAGCACAGATAGATGAAAGGACAGGAAATTCTAGACACCTTTGGGTTGCACAAATCTCAAGGACTTCAGTACATGCAAATTAAACATCACATTATGGATAACCTAAGAGATGTATCAAGAGAGACACATATGCGATAGACTAATAGATCTAGACAATTCATGTTTAAATATCTCTAATGTATACAGAGAGCTCAGAGAGGCCCTGATACCAGCAGGAGCCGGTATACTATTCGCCAAATGAGTCGGTAGAGGAGGAAATATTGACAGGGTGGGGAAAAGTAAGACGACATGTCTTGAATGAACAGTGGATGGATTCTCATTTTCGAATCATCCATAGGTTGATTTGTGGGTTCAACATACCAACTAATGAAGCCAATCCAGATAAACTCACTAAGTGCCCAAAATGTACACAAGACCGGACGGACATGATTCATGGGTTGTGGAGTTGTGGGAAAGTCCAGGATTATTGGGAAATATTTGCAATACTACATATGATATGGTCCCTAGACATTGGATTTTTCAGGATTTGCCTGACACGAGTGGGACGAAAAAGGGTACACATTTATCACGTGATAATATTGCTGGCCAAAAGGCTTTTACTAAACCATTAGATACGCCCCGATCTTCCAAAAGATGAAGATGTCCTACTAGGATTGCGTCGAGCACTAGAGATAGGCAAAAGAGAGGTTTTAGAGGCAAGGAAAGGCTGACACCCGCTTTCATGCAGAAATGGAGTGGTTTCTTAGAAAATAAAATGGCCGATAGTGATATTAGGGACATAATAGTTCCATTTAAAAATACTTCCTGGTATCTGTTGAGGGAGTTGGATGGTTCTTTGGGAAGACTTAGGGTTGAGTAAAATATTAAGAATAAAGAGATAGGTTGGGATCAAAGATAAAAGTAAAGAAGAAATTAGAGAATAACAGAAAAACATAAATTTATTGATCGAATCGTTTATTGATGTTTTTATATCTTAATTATTAATTGCAGGAGGCGTATAGCCCATAGTAAAATATATCAGAAGGAGGCCCTAGTCTTTGATTGTATTGTTATATTTCCTTTCTTTTGTATGTATTCGTGTATTTGCAATGTAACAGTGAAATTTTCTTAATAAAAAAGATGTTTGAAAAAAAAAAAAAAATAGATATAACAAGGATGAAAAACCTTAGGTATTTAGGGGGACGTGGCCTGGACATGGAGGAGAGCGGGAGCTGAACTCTGGAGCTCCTGCCTTTAACCCACCGCCGGGCTAAAACAGCCAGTACCTGACCCCTCAAAGTGACCCACATGCCACCTAAGAAGAAGGGCACCCGGCCCAGGAAGCCCGGGAGCGGTCAGTACCCCCCACAGGGAGGATTTCCCATTACCTCCGCAGCACTGCCCCAGAGCAGGAGACCGCCGCAGGGAAGATGGCGGCCGTCGCTTCAGACAGGGCGGCCGATCAAACGCGGCTCCACTCTGCTGAGAGCGACATGGAGGAGATATCGGCACAGCAGGAGGGACCGCAGGCGCCGGACCGGGAACCTCAGCAAAAGCCGGGAAAGTGTGTCCCTCTCCCTCCTCCACAGATTAACACCACGCAGGCTGGCAGAGCCGTTCCTACAATAGCACAGACCCCTAGACCTGTCCCACCACCTCACCAGGCCAGTGGAGAGACAGATACTCAGGAGGCTCTGGCCCATAACATGCACTTGGCCCCCCAAGATGGCGAAGACCCCGCGCTGAGAAACACAGGGGACGCCACTGAGACCCAGGTGCAGCACCAAGCAGATACACAAGCTACCTCTGTCTCAAAGGAATATAGTCAGTGAGTGCTGACCAGTACATCGATAGAGAGGGGTCAGACTGCTACTAAACCATCACAGAGGCGTTCAGAGAGAGGGAAGGGACCACACAAACTCCATTACCAAAGGGACTTATTATAAATCATACTGAGGGATCCCCCTGTGCCCAGGCGAACCCACCACTGGGGAATTTTACACACACTAGTCCCCCCTTACCTCATGGACAGATTCTGACGGCCAACCCTCCAGGAGATCAGGGGATTTGGGATGACCTCAGGTCACGTATCCAGTCCATTCCAACCAGGGAGGAAATGGAAGGTTTTATCACCCGGATGGAAGCATCCTTCAAAGCCGAGGCTAACGAACTTCGGGGTGAAGTCCATAAACTCAATATGAGAGTTTCCTCGACCGAATCATCCTCCCAGAATGTAGACGAGAGGCTACAGATTCTTGAAGACAAAGTCACCTCACAAGCCTCTCAGAAAAAATGATTCCATGGAAGACATGGAGAACCGGGAGAGAAGGAACAATATCCGGATCAGGGGTCTTCCCGAAAGTATTGGCCCTAAAGACCTGGATTTTGCCCTTAAAAGTATATTCAATTCGATCAGGGAGGTGTCCGTGGATTCTATTTTGGAATTTGATAGGGCCCATAGATCTCTGGGACCCCCACCTATGGAAGGAGATAGACCCCGAGATGTAGTGTGTAGGATCCATAAATACAAGATCAAAGAGAAAATCTTTACTAAAGCCCGAGCTAAAGGACAGATCAAATACCAAGATTGCCCTCTTCAGCTACTGGCGGACTTATCAAGGCGCACCCTGCAAAAACGGAGGGCGTTCCGCCCCCTACTGGAGATACTAAGGCGACAGGACATACCCTACACTTGGGGGTTTCTATTTCGCCTCCAAGTGTGGAGAGACGGAGTGCTACACTATGTCACCCATCCTAGAGGTGTACCAGAATTCACGGAGGCTCTGGGACTCCCTCCAGTGACTATCTCACCGGAGGAATGGCCGGGACAGTTTGGACTCCTGGACTGGATGCAGAGGAATCCGGAGGCATCGAGGGGAAGCAGGAGGAGGGGGAGGGGGGCTTCATGGAGAGGAAGGAACAGAGGATGGAGAAGGGGTCCATTTAACAATGGATGAGGATTTAGATTCTTTTTTTTCAGCTTTGAAAGTTATACCAACTGTTCCCCTGCATTTTAATGGTCTTTTTTTTCAGGGGAAATAATGGAGATGGTTGTTCGTGATGATTCCTCTTTCTATCATAATTAATGTTTACTAAAGTTTCACATGTCTCTTCTGTTATATATAAAATGTTTAAGTTTATCAATATAACACGGGGTAGTAGAGTATATACCGGCTCAGACATCTTAGACATACTTGTCTAAATCTATAAATAATCTACTTGGGTTTAGGCGTTGTTGTTTGGATAGAGTATTTTTATCCTTTTCTATTATATAAAAATACAAATATAGCCCGGGGTGGGGGGGGGTCTGCTCCTCGATGGTCATGTTACGTCTCACCGGGATATAGTCACCTGTCTTTAGGAAGACTGGTCAAATAGACCACCCCAAATAGTTATCCCAGATTATTCTGGGAATTTTCTCTGTTTCTAACTCTTCTCTTTTTCTCTCTTTTCTTCTTGCTCCACTTTTTCTCTTTTCTACTAAATAGTCGGGTAATCTGCTTAACCTTCTCATCCTTGGACCTCTGGTCCACTCCTTCTTTATTTTCCCCTTTCTAATCATCTCCCCTTTTCTAGTCTCCTAGTTTCTTTTCTTCCCTCCCCTACCTCGATCCCAGTGCCGACCATGTCAACATTAAAAATCTGTTCCCTCAACGTGAAGGGATTCAATACCCCCCAAAAGAGGTCACAGATTTTATACACTGCTCATAAACAGAAGTGTCAGATCTTGATGTTACAGGAGACTCACTTTAAATCAGGACATGTACCGAGCCTCCGTAACAGATATTTCTCGGATTGGTACCATGGTACGAACCCAGAAGCGAGAACGAAGGGTGTTTCCATTGCAGTTCACAGGTCGCTGACTCACGAGACTCTTGATACCTGTATTGACCCACAAGGCCGATACATTTTTCTTAAGATGAGGATTGCTGGATCTTTGCTAACTATCGTTAATTGGTACCTGCCTAATAGGTTTCAAACGAAGACGTGCAGGTCGTATCTACTACGGCTGACAGCCTTCGCAGAGGGATCAACCATTATCGGAGGGGATCTCAATTTCACCCTGGACCCGGTGTCGGACTCATCCTCTGGTAAGAGATCTATACCAAATAAACGGCTTGCCTCCATTTAAAAACTCTTTCACACTCTGAGGCTCATAGACATCTGGAGGACTTTTTTTTTTTAATCAGATTTATTTATTAGAAACATTAACATCTTACAAAAGAAAGCACATGTACATTACGTTTTGTCATTTTCGTGTAATATTCCACTAACGTTTCTTTATCTCCCTTCCCCCCTCCCTCTTATCCCATTAAAGAATGAACTCTTTCCCTCCCCTAAACCAGACAGCGGTTCCAAATTATATACATACATTACATATTGCATGTTAAAGAAATTTTGATTCTTTTTAGTATTTAATATTAGTACCTAATCCCTTTTATACAATACCAAATGAAACATTCAACTATTATCGATATTACGATTCTTTCCATGGCGCCCAGAGTCTCTCCTGGAACTTGGTGTTCTTTCTTTTAAAATAAATTCTTTCTTCCAGTTTTACTACATAATTAACTTGTCTAATAAACTCTTGTCTAGAAGGCGGATCTTTTTGAATCCAATATTTAGCTATTAATTTTCTAGCTATGTATAAAAGGCGGGCAACAGCTATCTTCCCAATACTATCTATCCCAAGTTCTTCTACATACTCCAAAACGCACACTACCGGGTCTCGTGGGATGTCACATTTATATTTCCCCTCTATCAGGGCAAGGACCACTATCCAGAAGGATGTGACTAACCGTAAGCCCGTGCACTCCGGTTTAGACAGATTGTAGCTCCTTCCTCCTTGTCACGGGTGGGCCGCGCCTGCCGGTAGCCGGGCCCGGTGGAGTGCAGATCAAAAGTTGACGACGTCTTGTAGGTACAGATTAAAGGGGTTAATTTATTCGTGACGCCCCTATGAGTAGTTTCGGTAATCGTTACCGACGCTGCGGAACCTCCGGGGGATGGACAGCAGCAAGATGGAACGCTCCCCACAGGCTGAGCGGTGATCCCCGGAGGCTGGAGATGCTTAAGATGTTGTGCGGCAGCTGCGGTTACCTTGTAGTGCAGACGGACAGTTCATAAGGAAGCACGGACACAGAAAGTCTCTGTAATGGGTCTTTACTGTAACCAGCAGGCAGTACATGGTATACAGTTTACGGGTAGTGGACCGGGTGGACTCAGCAGTGATGGTGTCCCTTAGAGATCCGCAAGTGTTCCTCCATTCTAGCTAAGTATTTTGCCATTGTCGCCCAGGAATACCAGATCGGGTACGGGGAGGCTGCTTCAATGCCCTATCCAAGATGTACGTTATGGATGTTCTGGGGAGCCTTGGGTCCCTCGGTGGGTACACCGCTGGTTAGACGACTGGAAGTTGGCTGGTGGTGGGGTGCTCCTGTGAAGCTGCTCCTCCACGCTTCTGGTTCGCGTAGCAGAGGTGAACTGCTGCCAGCTTCGGTACCAGTGAACCGGCTGTGAATTGGGCACGGGGGTATTTTGGAACCCGTGGTTGATGATGCCCGATCCCGGTTGTTGAGGCCTCAGGTGCTGACACCTGACCGGTGACAGCCCGGGGGCTGCACGAGGTGCAGAGCCCCCGCTCCTACTCCAAGTTCAAGTTCTCTCTTCTCTGCAGACTCACTCCAGACTAACTAGTCTAAGTGTCTGTACTTCCTACACACTTCCCTAGCACTCCGCCCACCAGGACCCTGGGTTGGCCCTCTGTTCTAGGTGATGCATGCAGGGTTGGATCTCTCAGTTAACCGGATCACTGCTGTGTCAGAGAATATTGCGGCTGCATTTATGGCTGCAATACCCTCCAGTGACGCACTCGTTGCGGGGCGCCACACTCCCCCTTGGTTTAATACGCTTGTCCCCAAGCGTCATACTACCCACATTACAGAGGTTTTTATATTTTATAACAGGTAATACACTTTTATTAATGACAGGTCATTATCTTGCATAAAAGTGAAGCAGTAAAATAAACAGGTTAACACATTGCGCGGACCCGGCGGGCGGTCGGCTGTCCTTAGGTAAAAGTTCAGGCTGTAGCCGCCAAGTCGCGGTGTTATTTGCAAACAGGAAGAAGTCTCTTGGCGAAAAGTTCAATCAACAAGTCACTTATGGAGGGCAGGGTTCCGGACTCGTATAGTGAACCACCCGTCACAGCATACATATCGCTCATAGGTTACAATGTCCCCTCTATATAAGTCTCGGTTAGGATGCCCTCACGGTAGGTGCGACTCCACATCACGGCGCCCCACAAATACTTCAGTACTCACACCCTCCTCCCTTACGAATCCCCACCCGGTGGATAAGTTAAAGGTGCTCACGCGCCCGGTTTTGCGGAACTCTTCAGGCAATGGAGGTTGGCGGCGGGCTTCAGCACGGGCCTGCATGTTGGCGTGCAGCCGAGCGTGCCACTCCTCCCTTCGGATGCGACGTACCTCTTCGTCGGAGTGGTGCGGCGTGTGGATGAAGTCACTACGGCGTGATGGTTGTTGAACAGCTTGAGTCTGGTGGGCAGTCTGGAGCGGAGCCCGATTGGACGGAACCGGAGAAGATGTTGCTGCGGCGGCACCCGACCAGTGTACCCGAGCAGATCGCCCGGCAGAAGGATTCTTGGTGTCTCCCCAGGCGAACCCGGTGTAGAGGTCCTCAGCTGGGCTGTAGATCTTGTCGTCATCCTCCTTGATCTCTCCCTCGATGACTACGTCGGGCTGCTCGGCTGACGGAGATGATGGCATGGAATCCTCTGGGTCGATGGATGGCTGTGCTGCAAAGTTCTCCTCGAGGTCGTCTTGCAGGGCTTCCAGGCTGCCTGCCTCTTCTTCTGTAGCAGCGGGAAGTGGTGTTTCTATTCCGGTCACCAGGTAGGCCTCGGTAATTGCAGAGGAGGCCTCCGGTTCAGGGGAGAAAACAGGCGACAGTCTCGGCAGTGTTGAAACTAGTCGCAGGTTCCGCAAGTGGAACCAGGTATATGTCAAGTTCTTCAGTGGAGCGTATTGGAAGCTCCGGCTCAGGAACGGGGTCGGCTGCGGTTTCGACTGCTGGAACGAGCTGAGCTGTGGCCTCCACTGGAATGATACAGTCTATGGGCTCCGGTGACGAAGCAGGACAGGTGGTGGGCGACGGTGAGGCGGTTGAGAAGCTGGCAACGTCGTCTGGGCCGGGAGTAGCTGTACCCGGTCAGCTCTGCTGCATCGCATGATGGGGTCTTCTGCCCAGGGTCGCACTCCAGCTGCGAATCGTGCACTCCACAGTCTCAAGTAACCGCACCCGGAGGTCTTGTAGAGCCTCTAGCCAAAAGTCGGGGCTGCCGTCAATGGTAAGGGCAGGACCCGGACCCGGTTGGCCTATGGCTGCTCTGGCCTCCGCCTCGACCTCCCGCATTAGGTCTTGGAGTCTTATGCTGGCCATTCTCTTCTTTAGAGGGAACCACACCCGTTCAACCGGTAACCGTTCTGGTAGAGAGCTGGTGAAGAAAGGTCTGTGACACTCCCATTTCCTTTGGGCTTTTGTAGTCCAATCGTGGGAAAAGTCTTTGGGGTCCGCCCCCATGGTTGATTCGAGCAATCAGGACGGACAAAGAGTTTTGGCGCCTTTGCCTTTAGCCCTCCCACGATGAGGGGCGGTGGCTCACCCCTGGGCTTGCACGTGGCGGATCCTTGTGGCGGGAACGCCATCTTGGGCGCCATCTTGGCCCACGGTGAAAAGGCGGGAAAGTTCTTTTAGGGACGAACAAAGTCCAAATTGTAGACATTAAAGTCATTTTTAAGCACATTATACCCGTTAGGGAACGGGCCTGCTCGTATCCTGTTCGTAACGCCAAGTTCTGACTCACCGTAAGCCCGTGGACTCCTGTTTAGACAGGCTGTAGCTCCTTCCTCCTTGTCACGGGTGGGCCGCACCTGCCGGTAGCCGGGCCGGTGGAGTGCAGATCAAAAGTTGACGACGTCTTGTAGGAACAGATTAAAGGGGTTAATTTATTCGTGACGCCACCTATGAGTAGTTTCGGTAATCGTTACCGACGCTGCGGAACCTCCGGGGGATGGACAGCAGCAAGATGGAACGCTCCCCACAGGCTGAGCGGTGATCCCCGGAGGCTGGAGATGCTTAAGATGTTGTGCGGCAGCTGCGGTTACCTTGTAGTGCAAACGGACAGTTCATAAGGAAGCACGGACACAGAAAGTCTCTGTAATGGGTCTTTACTGTAACCAGCAGGCAGTACATGGTATACAGTTTACGGGTAGTGGACCGGGTGGACTCAGCAGTGATGGTGTCCCTTAGAGATCCGCAAGTGTTCCTCCATTCTAGCTAAGTATTTTGCCATTGTCGCCCAGGAATACCAGATCGGGTACGGGGAGGCTGCTTCAATGCCCTATCCAAGATGTACGTTATGGATGTTCTGGGGAGCCTTGGGTCCCTCGGTGGGTACACCGCTGGTTAGACGACTGGAAGTTGGCTGGTGGTGGGGTGCTCCTGTGAAGCTGCTCCTCCACGCTTCTGGTTCGCGTAGCAGAGGTGAACTGCTGCCAGCTTCGGTACCAGTGAACCGGCTGTGAATTGGGCACAGGGGTATTTTGGAACCCGTGGTTGATGATGCCCGATCCCGGTTGTTGAGGCCTCAGGTGCTGACACCCGACCGGTGACGGTCCGGGGGCTGCACGAGGTGCAGAACCCCCGCTCCTACTCCAAGTTCAAGTTCTCTCTTCTCTGCAGACTCACTCCAGGCTAACTAGTCTAAGTGTCTGTACTTCCTACACACTTCCCTAGCACTCCGCCCACCAGGACCCTGGGTTGGCCCTCTGTTCTAGGTGATGCATGCAGGGTTGGATCTCTCAGTTAACCGGATCACTGCTGTGTCAGAGAATATTGCGGCTGCATTTATGGCTGCAATACCCTCCTGTGACGCACTCGTTGCGGGGCGCCACAGATGCAAGTCTCGGGCATCCCCAGATCATATGTAGGACCCCGCTGCCTCTGATCCACATCTCGGACACTCCGAATCCGTACGTACCCCTATTTTATAGAGAAATTCTGGAGATCTATATGCCCTGTGAATGAGTAGGAGCTGGGACATTCTCCCTGATTCACTAACTGACAATTTTGGGATGTATTCCAGTACCGTTTCCCAAGTATCATCTGATATGGGTCCCACATCTGCCTCCCACTTTCCCTTTGCCATCACAGGGTATTTCAAAAGAAATGTATGAAGGAGGTCCGCATATACCGTAGAAATCACTCCTTTCGTTCTTCCCGACATGCAAATGAAATCAAGAACAGATCCCCCAATCTCCTCTGCTTTGTGTAGGCGTGTTGAATCTGTACATACTGATACCCATTTCTATCAGTCAGCTGGAACTCCGATTTTAAATAATCAAATGAACATGGCGGTCAACCAGCTGATGAAGGTACACTATCCCTTTTTGTATCCAATCCTTTAATTCCCCAAGTTTGTGGAATTCACTTAAGTACTCATTGCCCCAGATAGGTGTATATGACATCATCCCAGTAATCCCTCTAATTTTCTTCACCCTCCCCCACAACTTATGCAAGAGTCCAAATGTCGGGCACATCTTTCCACCTTTCCCAAATAGACCAATCTCCAATCCCTGCACCAAAGGTCTCCTATGGATATATATTTCAAGTATTGCTTGCAGTGAGCCCTTACTTACCCTCTCTGCCCATCCCCTTATATGTTGGGATTGCGCTGCTAGGAAATATAACCATGGATTAGGTAAGGCAATCCCCCCTTCCTCCTTGGGTCTTTGTAGGGTCTCTAATTTTATTCTCGGCTGCATTTAAGCGCTGAAATATTGATTGGGGAATCCATATTGGAGAATTATGTAGTATGTAAAGCAGCTTTGGCATTAATACCATTTTAATTAAATTAGCGCGACCCACCGCCGAGAGGTGCAGCTTCCTCCATGTCGACGCCTTTTCTTTCAAAAGTCCTATCGTGGGCTGTATGTTAAGGGTCAGATATTCTGTAACTGGAATCGCTATCTTAATACATCTGGAGGACTTTAAATCCACAAGGGAGAGATTTCACGTATTATTCCACAGTACATAATTCATACAGTAGAATAGACCTATTTATCACTAGCCATAACTTACTTTCCTGGAACCCTGAGGCAACCATAGGGGATATTTTATTGTCAGACCATGCCCCCACTTACTTGATTCTTACTTTGCCAAACACTAGCAGTAGACCCTGGACTTGGAGACTTAATGAACATCTATTGAAAGATGAGTTATGTTTGAAGGAGGTAAAAGAGACTATAAAGTCCTTTGGACAAGACCACGCTACTGACCCCACCCCTCACCCCACAAAATGGGAGACCCTAAAATGTGTATTGAGAGGGGTGTTTATAAAACATGGCACTCATCTGAAAAAAAATAATACAAAATTAATAGAAAATTTACTTTCTCAGATTCACGTATTGGAAACTGCACACAAACAGACTTTGACTAAAGAGACTCTTACAGAACTGACCTTAAAGAAGAAAGAGCTTAAAGATATACTGGACCAAAAATACCGTAGATATTCTGAAAAATCTAGGAGCTATTTTTATACTAATTCAGATAAATTCGGTCGTCCCTTGGCCAGACTGCTCCATCCTCGGTTAAACCCGACATTTATCCCTACCATCTCCACCAGAACGGGAGGTCGCACATCTTTGCCGAAGGAAATATTGGAGGAATTTAGACAGTATTACCTTGATCTTTACAATATCAGGGGAGAGTTGTCAGATATGCCCCCATTGGAACTGTCGGACAAGATTAGGAGATATATAGATAAAACAGCGATCCCTACACTAGCTAAGAGGCGGGTGCGATGTTGGAGGAGGAGATCTCAGAAGACGAATTGACACGGGCTATCCAGTCTACCCCGTCTGGGAAGAGTCCTCGGTCGATGGATTCTTGCCTAACTTTTATAAATTACTTCAGACTCAGCTGACTCCCGCAATGTTAGGGGCTCTTAATTCTGTGTTGAGGGGCTCTGATTTCGTGCCTCAATCTTTAGAGGCCCATATCAGCGTCATACCTAAACCAGGGAAGGACCCATCTTCGGTATCGAATTACAGGCCGATTTCGCTGCTGAATGTGGACGTTAAATTATTTTCTAAAATACTTGCGGACCGCTTAGCTCCGCTTCTCCCTTCTGTGATTGACGCGGACCAAGTGGGCTTTGTCAGAGGCCGGGAGGCTAGGGATAACACTATCAGGACCCTCCTCCTTATAGCCAAGGCCAAGTGCTCTTCAGCTGCACTTGGTCTGATTTCTGTGGATGCTGAAAAGGCCTTTGACAGAGTCCATTGGGGGTTTATGAAGGAGGCGCTGATCCAACTTGGCCTGGGCCCTCGGTTTTTGCATGGAATCATGGCCCTATACTCCTCCCTCTCTGCTAGGGTGAGGATTGGGGGGACCCTGTCTTCCTCGTTTAATATCACAAACGGGACTAGGCAAGGATGTCCATTATTGCCCCTGCTATACATTATTGTTATGGAGCATTTAGCCACAGCAATCAGAGCCAACACTGACATTCACGGGATAGAACTGGGTCATAGTCACCATAAGACAGCTCTGTTTGCTGACTATCTCCTCCTCTATGTCTCGCAGCCTCTGGTATCTATTCCTTCCATTTTGAGGGAATTTGAACAGTTTGGGCGGTTAAGTAACTTTAAGGTCAACTGTTCCAAAACAGAAGCTCTTATATATCTCTCTACCCGGAGACTTGGTTTCTCACTTGTCCAGACAGTTTTCATTCAAATGGAGGGAGGAAGCTATCAAATACTTGGGAGTTTACATCCCAAAAGATCTTAGACAATTGTTTAAATTGAACTATCTTCCCCTCCTAACTGACATAGAGAAGGCTTTCTCTTCATATCGTCAATTGAGGCTATCCTGGTTCGGGAGAATGAACGTTATTAAAATAGATGTTCTACCTCGAATCCTGTACATCTTTCAAACAGTACCTATTCCCCCGGACAAAATGTTTTTTTGTTAAAATACAATCCCTCATTATTAAATTTACCTGGAATGGGAAGAAATCTAGGTTGGGGATCTATATACTTTCCTTACCTAGATCTAGAGGAGGGGTCGGGTTGCCCAATATTCATAGATACTTTTTGGCCTCTTCTCTTGCCAGAGCCATTGATTGGCACTATAGTACATCCAACAAGAAATGGGTGGAGGTGGAGCAGGATGGTCTGGAGATCCCACTAAAACATTTACTCTGGATCCCCCGCAGGGATATAAAAGGACTACCTCCCCTTTCTGACATGACCAAGACCACTATGCAAGTGTGGCACTCGGTAACCAAAACATTGTATACAGATGGCAAACTTAGTCCTCTCGCCCCCCTTTTTTACAGTCCGGCTTTTTTGCCTGGGTTTGGTAGGCAAAGATTTCTGTGCTGGCAGAGTGTGAACGACACCCGAATGGGACAGACCCTTTCCAATGGAGATTTACCCTCAATGAGGGAGATGCAATCTATTGAGCCTACTAGACCTCTTAGATGGTTTGAATTCCTCCAATACAAATCATTCTTATTCCCGTCCGGAAATGAGTGCAGGGTGAGATCGACACCAAATACGCTGGAGAGATTGTTTCAACAGGAATTCCCCCCGAAACGCAAAATTTCGACCTTATACTTGGCTATAGGTTCCCTACGCAACCAGGACACCTTACACTTCCAGCGGTCTTGGGAAAGGGAATTAAATAGGAACATCGCTGTCAACGAGTGGCAGAAATGCTTTTTATTTACGCACAAATTAGCCAGTGCCTGTATCGCACAAGAGAAGAGTTACAAACTGCTCACCAGATGGTACTTATGCCCTGTAGATTTACACCGTGTGTACCCTGAAATTTCAGACAGATGTTGTGGGAAAGCACCAGGGACGATGCTCCACATTTGGTGGAGTTGTGATGAGATCCAGCGGTTCTGGTCTGAGGTGTTCGGCACTTACACACGAATAACTGGTAAACAGGTTAAATATTGCCCTGAAGTAGCTCTATTATCCATCTTTCCGGGTCCTATTGGGCTTAACAAGAAAGATATACTTCGTTTCTGTGTCTCAGCCGCCCGTACACTAATTCCGAGATTCTGGAAAACCCCTCAGGTACCTTCCTTACTTGACTGGTTCAAGGAGATGACTGACTTATTTAGAATGGAGGAATTGGCGGCTGATGCTTCAGGTTCTCGTGACAAATTCTCAGTGACCTGGACTGAATGGATTCTTTACCAAGACTCGATTGTCCTGGGGAGAATTCCCTCTGAGGTTGATTAGATGGTACGATAAATGGTCGGCACGGGGTCGAGGTCTCTCTTAATCCTTTTTCTCTCCCCTTTTTAGACCCATCCCCTTCATTTCTAGAGCCGATTGAATTAATACAGTGTATATTTTCCCCCCCAATATCTCTATTTTTTTCTTTTTTCTCTTCTTTTTTTTTTTTTTTTTAATCTCGCTCATTCTTCACTTAACTTTCTTTCTACCCACTCTAGACTATATATTAGCTTTTGTTTTGGGGACTACCTGTTGGTATATCCCTTTTATGAAAGCTCTAGCAATATCGATAAGAGTTTCATACATGTCACCAGGAGGGATGCCGTTGGAGACAAATCTATTGAAGAGGGACTGAATTTCCTGATGACACTGCGACGCCAAATTTTCACTGATGCTAGGTTGTCAGTACAGAGTCAATAAGTGTTAGGGCCCTTTCACATCAGCGTTTTTTGAAATTTGCGGCAGATGCGGTGAAAAAAAACGCATCTGCCGCAATTACCGCATACCGGCTGCACTTGCGGCGCGGTTGCGGTAAACGCCATGCAAAGAATAGGCGTACTTGCGGCAGGTGCGGCAAGTGCGGTTTTGCACTTGCGGCAGGTGCGGACGCGAAAAAAAACGTGGTCAGCCGCGTTTTTTTTCGCGGCCGCACCTGCCGCAAGTGCAAAACCGCACTTGCCGCACCTGCCGCAAGTACGCCTATACTTTGCATGGCGTTTACCGCAACCGCGCCGCAAGTGCAGCCGGTATGCGGTAATTGCGGCAGATGCGTTTTTTCACCGCATCTGCCGCAAATTTCAAAAAATGCTGATGTGAAAGGGCCCTTACATCATCAGCGACACGTTTACTACTGTCCAACTTGACGAAAAGGAGTTAGTTTCTATTATATTTTTCGAGAATATACCAACTCCCTCTAGTTCAGAGGTCCATAGATTAGGGTAGGGGTCTCATGTTCCCCTATTTACGGTTTTTGATCAAGATACAGATCATCTTATACCTAATGAGGGTGTTTCTCTCCATGATTGTATATTGAATGACATTTGGTTGATGGTGGGTTTACACACACCAATTTATCTGTTCAATATCTGAACCAATCTCTGGTTGCAGTGAAATCATGGATACATTGCTCCATGTTGTACACAGCCACAAAATGGAGCAATGTATCCATGATTTCACTGCAACCAGAGATTGGTTCAGATATTGAACAGATAAATTGGTGTGTGTAAACCCACCATTAGCTGACTCAACGGTGTATTCCTCATTCGATGTTTTGAATTATATTTATACTTATTTGTATGACATGTACTGTTTTACCCTTTTCTCTATAATTAATAAAAAGAGATTAACCATAAAAACCTTAGGTATTTAGAACGCATTCCATTTCTCTTCCATGTCTAATAGATTCCCATTGACTTTAATATTTGCCTGATCTGTAAAATCGATGGAAATGTGAGAGGTTTTGTGTCTAAAGGACTGAGAGACTGATCAGTTTTTTAAACGTGTGCATAGGGATCAGGGATCAATTACACTCTATTGGTCTATGTGTTGTCTGTTCTCTGTGTGCAGATGGCCAGACACATGCCAGAACGGACATCAACGCATGCCAGCGGAGCGTTATCAGGATCCGCATTTCTAAAATTCCAGTGAAATCAGGGATGAGAGAACGAGATCAAACGCCAGTGTGAAACCAGCCTTAGAATGCTTTATACTTTACAGCGCAACTATTATGCTAGCTTACAGATGCCAATTGCAGCCATAAGAACTTGTGCACACGAGTGTGTATATCAGACCTGTGCTATCCATTTTTATTTTTTTTGGGGGGATGAATAGTTCACTGACCCATTTTACTCAATGGAGCAGTGCAGATGATATATATATTTTTTTTTTTTGCTGACAGAATTTGGCTAACATAAGATCAAAGCATGCACAATTTTACTCTGAAAATCGGTAAGACTCAGGTCTAAGTGCAAGGAAAAAATTG
Organism: Allobates femoralis; assembly: GCA_033576535.1. NCBI lineage: Eukaryota > Metazoa > Chordata > Amphibia > Anura > Aromobatidae > Allobates > Allobates femoralis. The sequence goes on along the minus strand of JARQOC010000025.1, from coordinate 171,250 downwards.
GATGCCATCCAATTTTTACAGATACATTGCACTCCTGTAACATTGGAAATTATAAATTCTTTTATAAATGATTAATACAAAAAAAGTTTTTTTTATTAAAACAGATTGCACATGGACTGCACAAGTATGACAAATGAGAAAAAAATCATCCCACTTTTCATGAAAATCTGAGATTTTTTTTTATATTGTGTGACTCTACACTCCACAATGATCAACTCACTTCTCTTATAGAATGACTAGCTGTGAGCCCGATGCGATTGCATCGGGATTCTAGAACTGGTGTATAGTTTATTAAATTAGATTTTTAACTAATAATCCAATTATTCCATGATAGATGGCGGCCCAATTGTAAAGAATCGGGAGTCTAGCATGCATATATACATTATTCATTCAAATTTGACAATAATGCACATAAGACATGATATCTATTTATCATCTACCAATGTTTGTATGGTATATGTCAGTGTAGTACATGTCATGATTCTAAGGCAAGGCTTTTCGTACAGATACTGGCACTGATGTTTTGTACAGATTACGTATATTCAATTTATATATGAATATTAATAATCTATGATTAAGCCAGTACATGTTTCCCCACCAACCACGGGAAGGTAGCCTTACAACTGGTGGGACCTACTCTACTCTATCCCTAATAATTAATAGTTAGACTCCTTTTAAAGCAGATATTTTTTGGCTATTTGCAGAAGGTGTAGAATAACCAAATACAATTTCTGCACTTGGCACCAAAGGACCTACCTACAGCTCACTTTCAGCAAGTAACATGTAATGTATATCGAACTTGCAATTAGCTTGCAGTAAATACGGCAAGCACAGCTTTAACAGGTTGACTAAATGCAACCACTAAAAATCAGAGCTAACTGTGATTTTGGCAGTTGAAACTGTTGAAAGCACATGTGCCGCAACTACTGCAAGTAAAGCACAAATTCCATTAACATTTCATGCAACTTACAGTAAGTGTACTGTAGGTCACCATTAGACAGCAAGTGTCAAAATTGATTTGTTCACACTATAAATTCCACAAATAGCAGAATAAGTCAGATTTAAAATGAAAATGTCTATTCTTTCCCTATGTGTCTAAATATGTACCTATATGTATGTATGTATTTATATGTACAGAACACACTTCAAGATAGAGATGTGTGTGAACAGCTGTCCCACCCGTCTCTAATGCTGCCTTCAGACTTGCAGATGCATCTGCAGCATTTTGCAGATGCATCTGCATGCAGACGGTAAACCCTATCTTTATAATGGGACGCACAGTGTCTGCAGATGCTTCCAGACAGCCGAGCACACCCATTCACTCCTATATGTGATCTCTGCGCAGGCAGATGCCTGGGTACAGATCACAGACTCTCCTCCGCACCAGGGACACGACATGTTGCATCCCTGGTGCGGGTGGGAGTGTGTGATTTGTATGCAGGCATCCGCCTGCGCACAGATCACATATAGGAGTAAATGGGTGCGCACGGCTGTCTGCAAGCATCTGCAGACACCGTGCGTCCCATTATAAAGATAGGGTCTACCGTCTGCATGCAGATGCTTGCAGATGCATCTTCAAAACGCTGCAGATGCATCTGCAAATCTGAAGGCAGCCTTAGCTGTTCACAAAAACCTAACCCTGTGTAAAAAGAAAATGAAATCTCGCAGCAGCTATACTGCTGGAGCTTCAGGTTCTTATCACTAAATGCAAGCATTTAGATGATACACATCTACAATCTACTACAAAATGTGTGTTTATATACATATACAATGAAATGTAAAAAGAAAGTTTCAAAGCTAAAAAAGTAAGTACTATATATTTTAAATAACTATTTTATATCTAAAACCTATTTATAATATCTTTATAACGAAAGTAATATTTTTGGAATTTTTGTCTATTTCTATTCTTCTACATCTATAGCTAAATTAAATTATTGTAATATTTGTGTTTAATTAGAAAGTATGTATCTAAATAGAATATGTATGTAAATAATTGAAAGTAAAATATTTTTATACACTATATTTTTAGTGAAAAGTGAAACTAAGGACTATATTTATTAAAGGCCTATTTAATATCTAATAACTAATTATAATGTCTTTATCTAAAACTAAACTAATTTGTTTGGTATTTTGGATTATTTCTATTGCTATACATCTATTTGTAAACTATTTTTTTGTTATTTTTTTGGTCAATTCCTATACATCTATGGGTAAAGTAATTTTATTATTTATTTTTTTTTAATACTATACATCTATGGCTAAACTATTTTATTGGAATATTTTTGTTTAATTAGAAAATAAGTATGTATCTAAATGTAATATGCATATAAAGAATTTAAACTAAAATATTTCTATATACTATATTGTTAGTGAAAATGAACACTAACGACTATATTTCTTAAATAACTATTTTATATATAATAACTAATTTTAATATCTTTTTGTATAACAAATAATATATATTTTTTTTTTTCTATTGCTATACATCTATGGCTAAACTAATTTATTGTAATATTTGTATTTAATTAGAAAGTAAGTATGTATCTAAATCTAATATGTATCTAAAGAATTTAAAATAAAATATTATTAGGGAGAATATTTGTAGTAAAGAGTATTTCACTACTGGGCAGCAATTTGACTTGAATGGGTGTATCCAACACTTTCACCTTTTTATTGCATCATCTTTTCACACGTGAAAAAGCCACATATAACTGTCCATGTCCAAAAACGGGTTCTGGCAAAAAAATCCCTACTTTCTTCAGTGTATGGCCTTGGGATTTGTTGATGGTCATGGCAAAAGTAGACTTCACGGGAAATTGTCGACGTCTTAACTTGAAAGGTAAGCCAATGTCTGATGGAGATAAATCAATCCTTGGAATAAACACCACATTTCCTTCTGCAGACCCAGTAATGACTTTTGCTTGAATCATATTGTCAAAAAATAACGATGACAATCAAGTGAGTCCCATTGCAAAGACCTTTTATGATGTTAAAGGTGCACAAAAGCATGACAATGGCACCGATTTGTAATTTGAGGCGATGAGAAGGCATTCCCATTGGTGTGAGTGAATTTAAAAATTCCACTGGATATTGGTCAAAATCTTCAGTCTTAATGGAATCATCACTAATGTACTCAGTGTATTCACCAGCAATGCAATCCATATTCTTAGAGTTCACCATATCCACATGGACATTTTTACGGCAAAGAATGGCATGTGATGCAGGAATTAGAATGCTTTAATTGTTATATATTACATTTCCATACAATAATGGATATATCTAAAGAATTTAAAATAAAATATTCTTATAGACAATATTTTTAGTAAAGACTTTTTCTGAATGAGGCAGCAACTTTCCTTGAATGGGTGTATCCAGCACTTTCACCTTAACATTACATCGACTTTTCACTCGTGAAAAAGCCACATATAACTGTCCATGTCCAAAAACGGGTTCCGGCAAAAAAAATCCCCACTTTCTCCAGTGTTTGGCCTTGGGATTTGTTGATGGTCATGGCAAAAGCAGGCTTCACAGGAAATTGTCGACGTCTTAACTTGAAAGGTAAGCCAGTCTCTGATGGAGATAAATCAATCCTTGGAATAAACACCACATTTCCTTCTGCAGACCCAGTAATGACTTTTGCTTGAATTAGATTGTCAAACAAAGCGATGACAATCAAGCGAGTCCCATTGCAAAGACCTTTTCTGCTGTTGAAGTTGCGCAAAAGCATGACAATGGTACCGATTTTCAATTTGAGGCGATGAGAAGGCATTCCCGTTGGTGTGAGTGAATTTAAAAATTCCACTGGATATTGGTCTGGATCTTCAGTCTCATCAGGATCAATGGAATCATCACTAATGTATTCAGTGTATTCACCAGCAATGCAATCCATGACCTTAGAGTTCACCATATCCACATGGTCATTTTTAGGGCAAAGAATGGCATGTGATGCAGCAATCTGAATGCTTTCATTGTTATGTACATCAATCACAATGTTTTCACCAAATATAGCAAGTATGATTGAGCCAGTGCAGATCATGTCTTGTGGGATTTCAATGGTATCATCTCCAAGGTTGAAATCATTGGACAATTCACCATTTCCCAGTTGAAGTAACCAACGGCTATAATCAGGATCAATGGAGCGCATATTGTTGAAGTGGCAATTGAGTGAAAAGCTGCCATTGTCGTGAGTATTTAATACAACTCTCTATAATGTCAGTTCTTGTACCATGAGGGATGATAGGCAGACACTGTCGAAAGTCTCCTCCCAGAACAATGACTTTCCCTCCAAAAGGTGTTGTATTTTTCTTGGAGATATCTGTTGTCATGACATCCCGTAAAAGTTGATCTATCACATGCAATGCATGTTTAGATAACAGAGTGGACTCGTCAATAATGAAAAGTTTGGTACTTTTCAAATGTTGTGCAGCATCTGTATCATTTTTAATCCTTGAAACGGAAGTTTCATTGATTGGAATTGGTATTCCATAAAGCGAATGGATAGTTCTTCCTCCTTGCAGTAAGTTAGCTGCAATCCCTGTACTGGCTGCAGGTGAGACAATTTCGCCTTCTCCTCTTAGTTCATGAATTAATAAATCATACAGATATGTTTTCCCACTGCCACCTGGACCGTCAATGAAAAAGCACTTAGGTTGTCCACTTCTATCGTGTAAAGCTTGATTGATAGCATTATAGGCCAAAAGTTGTTGGTCATTTAAAGTATCTTTCATTTGCTGAGCTCTTCTTAACTCATCATCCTTGTTGTATTGTGGGGCAACGTGTGGCTTTCTTTTTGGTCGTGGTAGATTAAAATCAGTAAAAGTTTTGCCATGAAATTTTAGAACAGTTTGGACATCAGTCATAGCATATCCTTCACAATTCTCACACTCCTCAGTGTTGGAGTGATATGCATGGCAGTAGTCTTGGATAAAGTCTTGTTTAAATTCTTTCCACAACTCCAATGGATGAGCTGGAGGACCAAAAATACATATATATGCGAACATATCACAAAGCTGGGCAGGCATGTTGAGAACACAGGCATCCAATAAAGTATTTCTCCAAACAGTGTCATCGAAGAGCAATCCAAGGGCTAATGCCGCCTCTTTGAAAGTTGGGTATGTGACTTCATTAACAGTCTTAATGTTGTCAAAACTTGTTGCTCCTTTGACATGCAGTAACAACAACCTTAAATAGTACCGTTCTTGATCTTTCATACTGACAGTATATATTCTTCCAATCACTGAAGAACCTCCTCGCTTTCTAACTTCCCATGCACCTTCTTTCCAAACATAGTGCTCTGGAATTTGGCGGTATAAGTAATCATGAGCATGCGGGTCATTCTCATTCAGCTCAAAGTAGCCCATAAGAGTAGATTTTCTGTGCATTGTGTAACTGATGTCGTCAACAGAGTCATCCTCATGAAAATAAAGTGGTTGAGAATGTGGGAGATGTACGGCAAGGCGAATAATAGAGTGCGATTGTCTATGCATTGGGTAAGCAAATATTCGCCAAGCTGCCTCTGGTGCACTCACGTATCTTGAATCCATGAATTGATGTGTTTCATCATGGTGGATATTGGTTTGGCAAATTTCAAGATTGGCTTTATCATGTCCTTTGTAGACATATTTGAATAGGTATTTTACACTTTGAATGGAAGCACATACCTCAACATTAATATGACACTTGTATGTTAATAGTAGGTAAGGGTTATAGGGAACAACCCAAGAATTATCAATCATCTTTGAACGGATTTGAAAGGATGATCCTTCCTTTCTTTGATAAGTAGGGTATGCATCCTTAGCTATGAGTGTTCTTGGTTGGAAATCTTTAGGAAAATCTTTCTTACACTTGCCAAGATCCATACATGGAGAATTGGGGTTGTGTTGTCCACAGGGTCCATGAATCATGTGTTGCATCACAATGTCATGGAGCAGAGGGTATTCTTCTGGATCAGGGATTTCAGCCCAAACTATATTATCCACTTCAACCTCAGTTCTTAGTTTGGATTTGCTATCCAGAATGATCAAAATGTGAGCGTGTGGTAGGCCACGCTTTTGGAATTCAATAACATGAACCATTGCACAAACTTTGCCAAATAATCCAGTATTAATTTCTTTTAATAGGGCTTCCAGTTTAATTCTGAAGACACGGGCGACTAAATCAGGTCTATGTTCCACACGCTGCCATGGCTCTAAATTGTTTGTAATCTCCCTCCATTTAGGATTACAGGTCATGGTTACAAAAAGATCTGGTCGTCCAAATTTAGTCACAATAGCCATGGCATCCTGATAGCGTTGCTGCATGTTTCTGGGACTGCCTTCAAAGGAAGATGGTAAAATCACCGTCTTGCCAATGGGAATATCTTTCTCAACAGATTGTTTCAGGAGATGTTCCTGGAGTACGCAATAATCCTCTACTTTTAAATCCTTTTGATGATGACGGATAAAATTTAAGCGATTAGCCTCGATTTTCACATACGCATCCACTAAGTACTGCTGTGTTAGTTTGCCACCATTCAGGACAGGATTGAACTGATTCCGTACAGACAGCAAATAGCAGTAATACTGGAGCTGTGTAACCCTGCGTTGACTTTTCCCTTGATGCTTGAGTCCCTCATGCCAGCCTTGTTCTCCATGAGGGAAAAATAAAGGATAGAGTAATGCATCTAAATTGCTGTGTAGAATACTGACTTGCTGTGTTTTTGGGGCCAAGGGGTTATTTGGATCAGGTTTCAAATGAATTAAAATGTCTCTATTGAATGGTGGGTCTCCATCAGCATTTTCAAAGACTACAGCAACTTCATTGGCAGTAGGATTGTTATAGCGTCTCGGGTCTTGGTCTCTGTCTTGTTTAATGGCCATGATAATATTTGGCATGACAGTGCCATGTTCTACTGCCTTCTGTTCTTCTTCTAATTCAACGTGACGTAGCATTTTGTATGCCGAAACAAAGGGATTAATATTATCCAATTGAAGAGCAATGATACTCATTAAAGTTGGATGACATTTAACATTTTCTGGACACTGTAGCCGTTGGTCTGTAGCGCTTAGAGTATCTAAAATGTACAATTGTGCATATGCTGGAGTTTGATCTTGAGCAGGATGGAGTGTTCCAGTGCGATGATAAATTTGCCCATGAATACGGAAGCAGTATGGGCCATGTCCAGGAGGTAGAGAAACATGGGCACCCATGGAGGCAAAAGCAAAAGAACTATTAATGCTCCTGATATTCTCCATCAAATTTTGACTGTACTCACTCTCTCCTTTCAGCAGGCGTTGGAAGACGTGCGGGTAATGGTACCTTTACTGTTGATCTGATGGTCGTTCAGCAGTAAAATGGCGAGCCTCACAATGTTCACATATTACATTCATGAAACCACAGAAATGTTCTCCAATAACATGATCCTGATCAATAAATCCCATTTGATGTAGGAGAGGTGAAGATAATAAACGTAGAAGTTTATTGTGTAATCCTACATAGATGAGACGTGGAAGGGATGTAGATTCCAAACATTCCATAAATGAAGAAGTGGAATATATATTCCGTTCTGCCTCTTGCAATATAGAAGTGGAAGAAGAAGTTTGGCGTTCTTCACGACGTAATGTAGCCAAATTGGTCAAGCGGACTTGTCTAGACGTAGGAGAATCTGTATCTTGACGCATCTGTCTTTTCCTTTTAAGCCTCAAAATTTTACACTGTTTGCTGTATGGCGTCTCCTCAGCACAGTGTTTTCATTTTGATGTGGCCTTGCGATGCGGTAAAGGCTGTTCAGTTGTAGTTAAGATAGTAGAAGTACAGGTGGCAGCAGTATGAGGATCAGACGAAGAGGTGGCAGCAGTATGAAGGTCAGACGAAGAGGTGGCAGCAGTCTGAGCATCAGACAAAGAGGTGGCAGCAGTCTGAGGATCAGACGAAGAGGTGGCAGCAGTCTGAGGATCAGACGAAGAGGTGGCAGCAGTCTGAGGATCAGACGAAGAGGTGGCAGCAGTCTGAGGATCAGACGAAGAGGTGGCAGCAGTCTGAGGATCAGACGAAGAGGTGGCAGCAGTCTGAGGATCAGACGGATCTCCTACAGGCATTAACTTTTTCTGTTTGCGTCGTTGAGGCAGAGGCATTGATTTTTTGCCTAATCGTTCTGTCCTTCCTTCTAAAGACTTTATTGAAACCGGTGTTTTCAAAGCAGCCTTTTCCTTGTCCAAGGGAAGTCGTCTTTCTTCAGAACTCTCCTCCACACCCTTCTTGCGCATACGCACAGAACACTTGCGAACCTTTCCTTTTTTGATTTCCATTGAGGTAATGGGAGGTGTTAAAGGCAGTTCACTTGGTAGAATGTCAGTACACGAAGAGGCTGGAGTAGCATCTGTGTCAGACGGTTCTTCAGCGACTGGAATTTTTGTTTGTTTGCATGTGGAACGCGCAGTCATGGCTCTTGTTTCCATTCGTTGGCTTGTTTTTTCAGAAGACACTTGCGAAATACGTGTATGTAAAGCAGTCTTCGCAGCATCCAACCGAAAACGTCTCAGTGGAGAAGAGAGTTTAGCAAACCATTTGAGTTTAGCAGCCTTAACCCTATCTAACCGAATACGTCTCTATGCAGAAGTCTTATTTGCAATACGTTTGGCGTAAGCAGCCTTAACACGATCTAAGCGAATACGTCTCATTTCTAAGGTCTCTTCAGCAAGGCATTTCGCCTTAGCAGCCTTATCACTATCTAAGTGAAGACGCCTCTCTTCTGAAGTCTCCTTTGCAGTACGTTTCGCCTTAGCAGCCTTACGCAGATCTAAACGAACACGTTTCTCTTCCAAACTCTCCTCTGCAATGCGTTTAGCTTTAGCAGCCTTATCACGATCTAACCGAAGACGTCTCTCTTCCAAAGTCTCGTCTGCACGCTTCTTCTTAGGTGTAGATGCAGCCTCCTTGGCAAGAGCGATATTTTGTGTTGGAGAGCTCATCTTAGTAAGAATAAGCAGTGTTTGAATCCAAAAAGAGCTAGAGTGTGTTAGTTAAGGAAACAATTAATAATAACTGTGTAAAAAGACAAAAACAATAAAACTACAGTGTGTATTTCAAAAACCTGTTATAATGAAATGATAGACTTCTTTAAAGTATGAAAGAAAGATTTAATGATGTTTACTGTATGGAGTAGTGAATGGAAATGAGTGTGTTAAAAGTCCTTAAAAACTGCCTTGAAGGCAAAACAAATGGATGTAAGGGGCCTTTGCGGTGCGCGTTATCAAAGCAAATTTTCAGCATTGTAAGAAAACTGTTAAAAGAACCGAGATGACGTCAATTTCTGCATAACCACCAGCAAGGTTGTTGTTGCATAAGGTGTTGAAAAATGGCAGAGTAGGGTTAATTTGTACCTAGAACTTAAGGTTTTGGATTATAGCAGAAGTAGTGGTTTTTATTTTTCGTGCTTTAGTTAGTGAAACAGCGGCATTAACGTCAAGTATGAAATAGCAGAATGTGACTAAGCAGGGTGAAAAAAGAAATAAGGCAACTTGCGCAGTAGATGTTGAAACAGGCAGGTAAATGTAAAAAGCAACATAAATCCGGGGATGTATATAACGTTACGCAACTGCAGCCCTAGTGACGGGTATAGGGAAGTTCCGTAAAAAATTTAAATATTAGCACATGTTATGGAAGTATGTAAATCTGCATATACAATGCACGTGTGAAAGGGACCCAGTCAGTAATAGAGTGTAAAATATTTGGTATGTAAAAGTAGTTAATGTCCTACTGGGATGACAGGGACTTTGACATGAGCGTTAATTTCAAATAGCATCATAAACGTAGAAAAAACTGCATTTGCCGCATGTGGCGCATAGTCACAGCATAACTGCAGGACTTGCGGGCTGTTGCATTAATCCTCATAGTCATTATAATCGCCATAGTAGTCAGTATACAGTTATTTGCAGCAGGTGCAGCAATTGGGGTTTAGCAGTTGTGGCAGGTACTGTAGCGAAAAAAAACGGAGGGTGAGCGCGATTTTTTTCATGTAGGACCTGCCGCAAGTTCCCCTATACTTACTATGGCGATTAGCGAAACGACACCAGAAGTGCAGGAGTTATGCGATGGCAATGCAGCAAACAGAGCTGATGCTATTCTGTCACCACATCTGGTGCGATTTCAAATAGCCGCTGATGTGAACTGGCCAGGTAGCATTACCACCAAACTGTTAAATATAAGACAGGTAGTAGTGCTACAGAGTAATTACGAAGAAAAATATTACAAATTGACATATATGATTTAACGTACTCGTAACAGTGTGATGACTGACTCCTAACTCCACAAAAATTATCAAACAGCCTGTAAGGGGTTAATGTACCACTGGCACGCATACAAAATACTGAACGATCAATAAAAATAAGAATAGTATTAAAGTATTTAGTAATAAAATGGCAGTAGTAGACCACATAGTGACATCGGCAGTGAATAGGCAAAACAATAGAAGGGGTTAATGTACCACTTACATCCTATAAAACAGTGTGGATGAAAAATTAAATAAGAAATGGTATAGAAGATGTTAATTATAAAAAGTCATGAGTACAGCACATAGTGACACATTTAGTGAATAGCAAACAGAAAGTAGGGGGTTAATGTAGCAGTTTGGAACCCTATCAAACAATAGTGTGGGAAAACAAAATGGCAAATGGCATAGAAGTGGTTAATGTTGAAATAGCCTTAGTAGACCACATAGTGAGATAGCAAGTGGGGCAGAAATAGAATGGAAGGAGTTAATGTAGAAATCGCCTTAGGGCCCTTTCACATCAGCTCTTTTGATCAAATTGCGGTCGATGCTGTGAAAAAAACGCATCTGCCGCGATAGGCACATTACCATTGCACTTGCGCCGCGGTTGCGGTATACCCCATAGAAACGATAGGGAAACTTGCGGCAAGTGTTTGCGGAAAAAAAAACGCACTTGCCGCACCTGGCGCAAGTCCCCCTATAGTTTATATGAGGATTACCGCAACCGCACCGCAAATGCAACGTTTAAGCGGCAATTGCGCCAGATGCGGTTTTTTCACCGCATCTGGCGGGAAGTTCAAAAAACGCTGATGTACTGCAGATAGTTACACAGTTATTGAATAGCAAACAGAATAGAAGGGTTAATGTATGAGTTTAAACCCTATAAAGTAGTTATGGTGGAAACTAAAATACAAAAGGCATAGAAGAGGTTAATGTAAAAATGGCCTTAGTACTGCACATAGTGAGATAGCAAGTGGAGCACAAATAGAATTGAAGGGGTTAATGTAAAAATGGGCTTAGTACAACACATAGTGAGATAGGAAGTGGAGCAGTAATAGAATAGAAGGGGTTAATGTAGAAATGGCCTTAGTACAGCAGATAGTGAGATAGCAAGTGGAGCAGTATTAGAATAGAAGGGGTTAATAAAGTATGAAAAAAAGAGGGGACTATGGTGAAATGTAGCTGATATTAAATTAGTATAAAGAAGGGGTTAATATAAGCCTAGGGATTAGGAATATATACTCTGATGTGAGATTGTACTGTGAAAACAGCGTTGTAACACTTACATAGTTCACAAATTCAAATTTCGCGCTGTAAGATGGCGGACGCGAAATCTTCATTCATAAAATGGTGGCAGACACCAGCCGCAATGTGATTGGGCAGCGGAAACTTCATACACATGGCGCCGTGAATCCGGTTGGTCGGCGCTACTGTGTGAAGATGCCGCAATCCAATCACAACTCAGCGGGGCGGAGCTACAGACTTCCAGCCTCCCGAACGGCGTGGCGGAAAATCGCAGCAGGCGCCCGGCAAGGAAAGTGCCGATTCCCTCGCTGTGCGCCAACCAATCAGAATCAAAGCGCCATGTACAACAACCAATCACAATCGGGCCTCATTTCTCAATGTATGTCTATGGGAAGTCGCCCTCCAATCACAATCGCGGTGCGAATTTTTAAAATGTAAAAGTTAAAAAGCTGTTTTCACAGTACAATCTCACATCAGAGTATATGTTCCTAATGCCTATGCTTATATTAACCCCTTCTTTATACTAATTTAATATCAGCTACATTTCACCATAGTGCCCTCTTTTTTTCATACTTTATTAACCCCTTATATTCTATTACTGTTCCACTTGCTATCTCAGTAAGTGCAGTACTAAGGCCATTTTCACATTAACCCCTTATATTCTATTTGTCCTCCACTTGCTATCTCACTATCTTCTGTACTAAGGCCATTTCTACATTAACCTCTTATATGGCTTTTGTATTTTAGTTTCCACCATGACTATTTTATAGGGTTTAAACTGCTACATTAACCCCTTCCATTCTGTTTGCTATTCAATAACTGTGTCACTATGTGCTGTACATCAGCGTTTTTAGACGTTTACGGCAAATGCGGTGAAAAAAACGCATCTGCCGCGATTGCCGCATAACCCTTGGACTTGCGGCGCAGTTGCGTTAATCCCCATAGAAACTATAGGGGGACTTTTGGCAGGTACGGAAAGTGCGTTATTTTTCCCGGCCACACGTGGAGCAAGTGCAAAACCGCACCTGCCGCAAGTCCCCCTATAGTTTATATGGCGATTACCGCAACGGCGCCGCAAGTGCAAGGGTTATGCGTCAATCACGGCAGATGCGTTTTTTTCACCGCATTTGCCGCAAACTTCTAAAAACGCTGATGTACAGCACATAGTGACACAGTTATTGAATAGCAAACAGAATGGAAGGGGTTAATGTAGCAGTTTAAACCCTATAAAATAGTCATGGTGGAAACTAAAATACAAAAGCCATAGAAGAGGTTAATGTAGAAATGACCTTAGTACAGAAGATAGTGAGATATGAAGTGGAGGACAAATAAAATATAAGGGGTTAATGTGAAAATGGCCTTAGTACTGCACTTACAGAGATAGCAAGTGGAGCAGTATTAGAATAGAAGGGGTTAATATAGTATGAAAAAAAGAGGGCACTATGGTGAAATGTAGCTGATATGTTAACCCTTTCTTTATACTAATTTAATAAGCATAGGCATTAGGAATATATACTCTGATGTGAGATTGTACTGTGAAAACAGCTTTTTAACTTTTACATAGTTCACAAATTCAAACTTCGCGCTCTAAGATGGCGTACGCGAAAAGTTCATTCATAAAAAGCTGGCAGACACCAGCCGCAATGTGATTGGGCAGCGGAAACTTCATAAAGATGGCGCCGTAAATCCGGTTGGTCGGCGCTACTGTGTGAAGATGCCGCTGTCCAATCACAACTGAGCGGGGCGGAGCTACAGACTTCCAGGGTCCCGAACGGCGTGTCCGAAAATCGCACCAGGCGCTCGGCAAGGAAAATGCCGCTTTCCCCGCTGTGCGCCGACCAATGGGAATCAAAGCGCCAAGTAAAACAACCAATCACAATCGCGCCTCATTTCTCAATGCATGTCTATGGGAAAACGCCCTCCAATGAGAATCGCGGCGCCATTTTTGAAAATACACAGCGGCCAATCACAATCGTCCCTCAATTCTCAATGCAACTCTATGGGAAGAGGCGCTGAGAATGCGATTGTTCGGCGGGCACCGTGAAGACCGGCAAGTTGTATCGGCGGCGCCTGCATGCGTGTTCGGGCACAGCGGTCTCATAGACCGCGGAGGCCGCTAGAAGCGCCGAAGTTTGCGCTTGTAGCGCAAAAGTCGGCGCTTGCAGCGGCGAAGTGTCCGAACTGTGGCGCAGGCTCCATGCAGCGCCGGTTGGCGCTGCATGGGGCAAGATAGTAAAAGTGGTGAAAATAAAAGATAGAAAAAGAGGTGAAAATAAAAGTCAGCATCAGGAATATAGCTTCTGATGTGAAAAGGTAGATTTGCCAAAGGATATCTTAGCTGATCAATCGCAGATCCCGATCCGGCGCTTGCTTCCCGACGTCATGCACGAAGGATGGATATCTCGGCTGAAATGTAGTCCAACAGATGGTCCAGCGGTAGCTTCTCGTTCTCTCAGAAAGACCCTCACGAAGGATGGATTTCTTGGCAGAAATATAATCCAACAGATAGTCCAGCGGTAGGTTCTCGTTCTCCCACAAAGAGGATTCAAAGAGGTTGAAGATTCAAATTTCGCGCTATAAATAAGCGGCCTTATCTCATTGGTGGGCGGCAACCTCAGAAAGATGGCGCCATGAATGTGATTGGTCGCTGTGTATTTTCAAAAATCGCGGCTTGATTGTGATTGGAGGACGCCTTCCGATACATAGAGAAATGAAGATATTTTATGGCCGGGCCCCTGGTTCTATTTTCGGGCAGGCGACTCGGCTCTGAGGCATCGTTCAACGGGGCCGGAAACTCGCAGTCAACGCTTTGCGGCAATAGCTAGCGTATCACCAACGACTCGCAATGATTGCGAGTCGTTGGTAAGGCATAGCAATTCCGCGAACCGCTGAATGCGAGTTCCGGCCACGTCGAACGACGCCTCAGAGCCGAGTCGCCTGCGAAATCGGCCGGTAAAATCCGACACACCGCTAATGTATCTCTATGGCATTTTTAAACATGGCGCCGCCATTCTGATTGGACGGCCCTTCCCATAGAGATACATTGGAAATGAGGCGCTATTGTGATTGGTCGCGTCAGCACACAGCGACCAATCAGAACAGCTCCTCGCTTCCCATAGACATAGATTAGCGGTGTGTCCGCGATTTTATGCCGGAAAATAGAACCAGGGGCCCGGCCATAAAATCGCCGACACACCGCTAATGTATCTCTATGGCATTTTTAAACATGGCGCCGCCATTCTGATTGGACGGCGCCTTCCCATAGAGATACATTGAGAAATGAGGCGCTATTGTGATTGGTCGGCGTCAGCACACAGCGACCAATCAGAACAGCTCCTCGCTTCCCATAGACATAGATTAGCGGTGTGTCCGCGATTTTATGGCCGGAAAATAGAACCAGGGCCCGGCCATAAAATCGCCGACACACCGCTAATGTATCTCTATGGCATTTTTAAACATGGCGCCGCCATTCTGATTGGACGGCGCCTTCCCATAGAGATACATTGAGAAATGAGGCGCTATTGTGATTGGTCGGCGTCAGCACACAGCGACCAATCAAACAGCTCCTCGCTTCCCATAGACATAGATTAGCGGTGTGTCCGCGATTTTATGGCCGGAAAATAGAACCAGGGTCCCGGCCATAAAATCGCCGACACACCGCTAATGTATCTCTATGGCATTTTAAACATGGCGCCGCCATTTCTGATTGGACGGCGTTCCATAGAGATACATTGAGAAATGAGGCCTATTAGTGATTGGTCGCGTCAGCACACAGCGACCAATCACAAAGCTCCTCGGCTTCCCATAGACATAGATTAGCGGTGTGTCCGCGATTTTATGGCCGGAAAATAGAACCATGGGACCGGCCATAAAATCGCGACACACCGCTAATCTCTATGGTCTTATAAGCAGGAGCCTGTTCTGATTGGTCCTGTGCTGACCCGACCATCAGAATACATTTCAAATGAGCCTATATGGATTGCGGCGTCCAATCACAAGGCGCATATAAACAGTCCCCCCATAGACATACATTAGCGGTGTGTCGGCGATTTTATGTCCGGAAAATAGAACCATGGGCCCGCCTTAAAATCGCCGAGACACCGCTAATGTATGTAAATGGGAAGTGAGGCGGTCTTCTGATTGGCTGACGGCAGTAGACAGCGACCAATCAGAAGAGCGCGTCACATCTCATAGAGATAGAATGGAGGATGTTTCGTCCATTGTATCGCAATGAGAAGTGAAGAGGACGTCGGAGCCGGAAGATGGCGGAAAAAAGACAGAAGACCCCCGGGGCCGGAGGAAGAGCCGGAGATGGCGGAAAGAAGAGAGAAGACCCCCGGGGCCGGACGAAGAAGACGCCTGGCCGGACGGAGGAGTTGTGGATCGGATGGACGATCAGATGAATAAGAAGACATGTAAGTGATCGACGGCGTCGTTAGAGAAGGGTGCGGTGGGGCTTAGGGGTAGGGGCTTAGGTGCGGCGGGGCTTAGGGGGTAGGGGCTTAGGTGCGACGGGGCTTAGGGGGTAGGGGCTTAGGTGGAAGGGGGTAGGGGCTTATGTGCGGCGGAGTTAAGGGGTAGGGGCTTAGGTGCGGCGGGGCTTAGGGGGTAGGGGCTTAGGTGCGGCGGACTTAGGGGGTAGGGGCTTAGGTGCGGCGGGGCTTAGGGGGTAGGGGCTTAGGTGCGGCGGGGCTTAGGTGTTAGGAGCTTAGGGGTAGGGGCTTAGGTGCGGCGGACTTAAGGGGTAGGGGCTTAGGTGCGGCGGGCTTAGGGGGTAGGGGCTTAGGTGCGGCAGGGCTTAGGGGGGATGGACTTAGGTGCGGCGGGGCTTGGGTAGGGGCTTAGGTGCGGCGGGGCTTAGGTGGTAGGGGCTTAGGGGGTAGGGGCTTAGGTGCGGCGGGGCTTAGGGGGTAGGGGCTTAGGTGCGGCGGGGCTTAGGGGGTAGGGGCTTAGTTGCGGCGGGGCTTAGGTGGTAGGGGCTTAGGGGGTAGGGGCTTAGGTGCGGCAGACTTAAGGGGCAGGGGCTTAGATGCGGCGGGGCTTAGGGGGTAGGGGCTTATGTGCGGCGGGGCTTAGGGGGTAGGGGGCGGGTCTTAGGGGTAGGGGCTTAGGTGCGGCGGGGCTTAGGGGGTAGGGGCATAGGGGATAGGGGCTTAGGTGCAGCGGGGCTTTGGGGGTAGGGGCTTAGGTGCGGCGGGGCTTAGGGGTAGGGGCTTAGATGCGGCGGGGCTTAGGGGTAGGGGCTTAGGTGCGGCGGGCTTAGGGGGTAGGGGGCGGGTCTTAGGGGGTAGGGGCTTAGGTGCGGCGGGGCTTAGGTGGTAGGGGCTTAGGGGGTAGGGGCTTAGGTGCGGCGGACTTAAGGGGTAGGGGCTTAGGTGCGGCGGGGCTTAGGGGGTAGGGGCTTAGATGCGGCGGGGCTTAGGGGGTAGGGGCTTAGGTGCGGCGGGGCTTAGGGGGTAGGGGGCGGGTCTTAGGAGGTAGGGGCTTAGGTGCGGCGGGGCTTAGGGGGTAGGGGCTTAGGTGCGGCGGACTTAGGTGCGGCGGGGCTTAGGTGCGGCGGGGCTTAGGGGGTAGGGGCTTAGGTGCGGCGGGGCTTAGGGGGTAGGGGCTTAGGTGCGGCGGGGCTTAGGGGGTAGGGGCTTAGGGGGTAGGGGCTTAGGTGTGGCGGGGCTTAGGGGGTAGGGGCTTAGGTGCGGCGGAGCTTAGGTGGTAGTGGCTTAGGGGGTAGGGGCTTAGGTGGGCGAGGCTTAGGGGTTAGTGGCTTAGGTGCGGCGGGGCTTAGGGGGTAGGGGCTTAGGTGGTAGGGGCTTAGGGGGTAGGGGCTTATGTGCGGCGGAGTTAAGGGGTAGGGGCTTAGGTGCGGCGGGGCTTAGGGGGTAGGGGCTTAGGTGGTAGGGGCTTAGAGGGTAGGGGCTTATGTGCGGCGGACTTAAGGGGTAGGGGCTTAGGTGCGGCAGGGCTTAGGGGGTAGGGGCTTAGGTGCGGCGGGGCTTAGGGGGTAGGGGCTTAGGTGCGGCGGACTTAGGGGGTAGAGGGTTAGGTGCGGCGGGGCTTAAGGGGTAGATGCTTAGGTGCGACGGGGCTTAGGGGGTAAGGGCTTAGGTGCGGCGGGGCATAGGTGGTAGGGCTTAGGGGGTAGGGGCTTAGGTGCAGCAGACTTAAGGGGTAGGGGCTTAGGTGCGGCGGGGCTTAGGGGGTAGGGGCTTAGGTGCGGCGGGGCTTAGAGGGTAGGGGCTTAGGTGCGGCGGACTTAGGGGATAGGGGCTAAGGTGCGGCGGGGCTTAGGGGGTAGGGGCTTAGGTGCGGCGGGCTTAGGGGGTAGGGGCTTAGGTGCGGCGGGGCTTAGGGGGTAGGGGCTTAGGGGGTATGGGCTTAGGTGCGGCGGGGCTTAGGGGGTAGGGGCTTAGGTGCGGCGGGGCTTAGGGGGTAGGGGCTTAGGTGTTAGGGGCTTAGGGGGTAGGGACTTAGGTGGTAGGAGCTTAGGGGGTAGGCGGCGGGGCTTAGGGGTTATTAGTGTGGGATTAGGATGCCAGGGGGCATAGGGCTTAGGGGCGGCTGACTTAGGGGGTAGGCGGTGGGGCTTAGGGGTGTGGTGCGGCGGGGCTTAGGGGGTAGGGGCTTAGGTGCGGCGGGGCTTAGGGGGTAGGGGCTTAGGTGCGGCGGGGCTTAGGGGGTAGGGGCTTAGGTGGTAGGGGCTTAGAGGGTAGGGGCTTATGTGCGGCGGAGTTAAGGGTAGGGGCTTAGGTGCGGCGGGGCTTAGGGGGTAGGGGCTTAGGTGCGGCGGGGCTTAGGGGGTAGGGGCTTAGGTGCGGCGGGGCTTAGCGGCGGGGCTTAGGGGGTAGGGGCTTAGGTGCGGCGGGGCTTAGGGGGTAGGGGCTTAGGTGCGGTGGGGCTTAGGGGGTAGGGGCTTAGGTGGTAGGGGCTTAGGGGGTAGGGGCTTAGGGGGTAGGGGCTTAGGTGGTAGGAGCTTAGGGGGTAGGCGGCGGGGCTTAGGGGTTATTAGTGTGGGCTTAGGATGCCAGGGGGCATAGAGGCTTAGGGGCGGCTGACTTAGGGGGTAGGCGGCGGGGCTTATTGGTTAGGTGCGGCGGGGCTTAGGGAGTAGGGGCTTAGGTGCGGCGGGGCTTAGGGGGTAGGGGCTTAGGTGCGGCGGGGCTTAGGGGGTAGGGGCTTAGGTGCGGCGGACTTAGGGGGTAGGCGGCGGGGCTTAGGGGTTATTAGTGTGGGCTTAGGATGGCAGGGGGCATAGGGGCTTAGGGGCGGCGGACTTAGGGGTAGGGCTTAGGTGCGGCGCACTGAGGGGGTGGCTTACAGCATGGGGCTGTAGTGTACAGCGCTATGGTATACTACAGTCCCATGGCCATACGCCTGTCAGGCCTGAAGCGCCAGCGGTCATTGCGAGTCGTTGGTGCTTAGGGTTAGGGGCGGACAGGCGTATGGGCATGGGATTGTAGTATACCATAG
This sequence comes from Allobates femoralis, assembly GCA_033576535.1. Lineage (NCBI taxonomy): Eukaryota > Metazoa > Chordata > Amphibia > Anura > Aromobatidae > Allobates > Allobates femoralis. The sequence continues at coordinate 152,295 of JARQOC010000025.1, read as the reverse complement.
CGGTGTACACTACAGCCCTATGCTGTGGGTGTGTTGGCAACTTTGCGGGCATTGCGAGTCGCTGCTGTGGCTTTGTTAGCGGTGCGTGTTAACGACTCGCAATGCCCGCTTTGCGGGCATTGCTTCGCCCTATGCTGTGGGTGTGTTGGCAACTTTGCGGGCATTGCGAGTCCCTGCTGTGGCTTTGTTAGCGGTGCGTGGCAACGACTTGCAATGCCTGCTTTGCGAGCATTGCTTCGCGAGTCGCCGTGGCCGCTACGCGGAGGGCGGAGGCTGGAGGGCGGAGGCTGGAGGGGAGAGCGGAGGCTGGAGAGCGGAGGCTGGAGGGCAGAGCGGAGGCTGGAGGGCAGAGCGGAGGCTGGAGGGGAGAGCGGAGGCTGGAAGGAGAGTGGAGGCTGGAGGGAGAGCGGAGGCTGGAAAGGAGAGCGGAGGCTGGAGGGCAGAGCAGAGGCTGGAGGGGAGAGGCTGGAGGGGAGAGGCTGGAGGGCAGAGGCTGGAGGGCAGAGGCTGGAGGGGAGAGGCTGGAGGGGAGAGCGGAGGTTGGAGGGCAGAGGTTGGAGGGCAGAGGCTGGAAGGGAGAGGCTGGAGGGCAGAGGCTGGAGGGGAGAGCAGAGGCTGGAGGGGAAAGGCTGGAGGGGAGAGCGGAGGCTGGAGGGCAGAGGCTGGAGGGCAGAGGCTGGAGGGAGAGGCTGGAGGGGAGAGGGAGAGCGGAGGCTGGAGGGGAGAGCGGAGGCTGGGGGGAGAGCGGAGGCTGGAGGGGAAAGCGGAGGCTGGAGGGGAAAGCGGAGGCTGGAGAGCAGAGCGGAGGCTGGAAGGGAGTGCGGAGGCTGGAGGGGAGGGCAGAGGCTGGAGGGGAGAGCGGAGGCTGGAAGGGAGAGCAGAGGCTGGAGGGGAGAGCGGAGGCTGGAGGGGATTGGCTGGAGGCTGGAGGGGATTAGCTGGAGGCTGGAGGGGATTGGCTGGAGGCTGGAGGGGATTGGCTGGAGGCTGGAAAGGAGAGGCTGAGGGGAAAGGCTGGAGGGGAGAGGCTGGAGGGCAGAGGCTTTAGGGCAGAGGCTGGAGGGGAGAACGGAGGCTGAAGGGCAGAGCGGAGGCTGGAGAGGAGAGCGGAGGCTGGAGGGCAGAGGCTGGAGGGCAGAGCGGAGGCTGGAGGGCAGAGCGGAGGCTGGAGGGGAGAGCGGAGGCTGGAGGGGAGAGGGGAGAGCGGAGGCTGGAGGGGAGAGCGGAAGCTGGAGGGGAGAGCGGAGGCTGGAGGGGAGAGCGGAGGCTGGAGGGGAGATCGGAGGCTGGAGGGGAGAGGCTGGAGGGGAGAGCAGAGGCTGGAGGGCAGAGCGGAGGCTGGAGGGGAGAGCGGAGGCTGGGGAGGAGGGGGATAGCGGAGGCTGGAGGGGAGAGCGGAAGCTGGAGGGCAGAGCAGAGGCTGGAGGGCAGAGCGGAGGCTGGAGGGCAGAGCGGAGGCTGGAGGGCAGAGCGGAGGCTGGAGGGGAGAGCGGAGGCTGGAGGGAGAGCGGAGGCTGGAGGGGAGAGGCTGGAGGGCAGAGCGGAGGCTGGAGGGCAGAGCAGAGGCTGGAGGGGAGAGCGGAGGCTGGAGGGGAGAGGGGAGAGCGGAGGCTGGAGGGGAGAGCGGAAGCTGGAGGGCAGAGCAGAGGCTGGAGGGCAGAGCGGAGGCTGGAGGGCAGAGCGGAGGCTGGAGGGCAGAGCGGAGGCTGGAGGGGAGAGCGGAGGCTGGAGGGGAGAGCGGAGGCTGGAGGGCAGAGCGGAGGCTGGAGGGCAGAGCGGAGGCTGGAGGGCATAGCGGAGGCTGGAGGGCAGAGGCTGGAGGGGAGAGCGGAGGCTGGAGGGGAGAGCGGAGGCTGGAGGGGAGAGCGGAGGCTGGAAGGGAGAGCGGAGGCTGGAGGGGAGAGCGGAGGCTGGAAAGGAGAGCGGAGGCTGGAAAGGAGAGCGGAGGCTGGAGGGGAGAGCAGAGGCTGGAGGGGAGAGCGGAGGCTGGAGGGCAGAGCGGAGGCTGGAGGGCAGAGCGGAGGCTGGAGGGCAGAGCGGAGGCTGGAGGGCAGAGCGGAGGCTGGAGGGGAGAGCGGAGGCTGGAGGGGAGAGCGGAGGCTGGAGGGGATAGGCTGGAGGGGAGAGGCTGGAGGGGAGAGCGGAGGCTGGATGGCAGAGGCTGGAGGGCATAAGGGAGGCTGGAGAGGAGAGCGGAGGCTGGAGGGGAGAGCGGAGGCTGGAGGGGAGAGCGGAGGCTGGAGGGGAGAGCGGAGGCTGGAGGGCAGAGCGGAGGCTGGAGGGCAGAGCGGAGGCTGGAGGGGAGAGTGGAGGCTGGAGGGGAGAGCGGAGGCTGGAGGGGATAGGCTGGAGGGGAGAGGCTGGAGGGGAGAGGCTGGAGGGGAGAGCAGAGGCTGGATGGCAGAGGCTGGAGGGCATAAGGGAGGCTGGAGAGGAGAACGGAGGCTGGAGGGGAGAGCGGAGGCTGGAGGGGAGAGCAGAGGCTGGAGGGCAGAGCGGAGGCTGGAGGGGAGAGCGGAGGCTGGAGGGCAGAGGCTGGAGGGGAGAGCGGAGGCTGGAGGGAAGAGGGGAGGCTGGAGGGGAGAGCGGAGGCTGGAGGGAAGAGGGGAGGCTGGAGGGGAGAGTGGAGGCTGGAGGGGAGAGCAGAGGCTGGAGGGGAGAGGCTGGAGGGGAGAGCGGAGGCTGGAGGGCAGAGGGGAGAGCGGAGGCTGGAGGGGAGAGCAGAGGCTGGAGGGGAGGCTGGAGGGGAGGCTGGAGGGGAGAGCAGAGGCTGGAGGGCAGAGGCTGGAGGGGAGGCTGGAGGGGAGAGCGGAGGCTGGAGGGGAGAGCGGAGGCTGGAGGGCAGAGGCTGGAGGGGAGAGCGGAGGCTGGAGGGGAGAACGGAGGCTGGAGGGCAGAGGCTGGAGGGGAGAGCGGAGGCTGGAGGGCAGAGGCTGGAGGGGAGAGCACAGGCTGGAGGGGAGAGCGGAGGCTGGAGGGGAGAGCGGAGGCTGGAAAGGAGAGCGGAGGCTGGAGCGCAGAGGCGTAGCTGGCATGCTCCGGGCCCTGGGGCAAGATCAGCACCCAGGACCCCCATGTGAGGACCGGGGGGGGTGCTGTCAGACAGATGTGAGGGCCGGGGGGAGTGCAGACTCACCGCGGCCGGCGTGCGTGTGCTGTAGGAGGAGAGGAGGGGCGGGCAGAGCTGCCGGACAGGAAGTTCCGTCCTCCCTCCTCTCCGGGCGCACGGCGGGCGGCTGGTGTCAGCACGGGGCCCCCCAGGGGGTGGAGGCAATGGGCCCCTCATGCCGAGTGGCACGATGCGCTAGGCCCCCCTGCCCACCCGCTAGCTACAGTACTGGCGGGCATGACACGGGCACAGGGGCACAGGCTCCGGAGCACTGTGTCAGCATGTGCTGACAGCAGCTGCTCCGGAGCGGGGGCACAGGGGCACAGGCTCCGGAGCACTGTGTCAGCATGTGCTGACAGCAGCTGCTCCGGAGCGGGATGACAGCGGCGAGGGGGTCGCAATGCCCGCTACGTGGGCAATGCCTCGCACGACGTGGTGACGTCACAGTGTGACATAGCCACGGCGTGCCGGGGGCCGACACAAACGTGCCTACGGCAATTATATAGTAGATAACAATCTAATATATAAAGCTGAATATGAGTATGTGTGTATGTATGTGTGTATATCCGGGATTGGCATCTACACCGTCGCAACTACAGCTACAAAAATTTGCACAGTCACACGTCTGGACCCCGGGAGCGTCATAGGCTATGTTGTGAGGCGAAATTTTAACCCTGCGCATTCCAGTTCACCAAACAATTTTGCCCCTATCTATATAATGGGGAAAAAGTCCATGGAAAAGTGTTGGAGGAAAATCGACAGCTGTCAGCTATAGAGACAAAATTTTGCACAGTCACACGTCTGGACCCCAGGAGCGTCATAGGCTATATTGTGAGGTGAAATTTTAACCCCGCGCATTCCAATTCACCAAACAATTTTGCCCCTATCTATATAATGGGGAAAAAGTGACAGTTACCAGATGACAGTTGTGAATGAGAGGGGCTTAATGATAGCACCAAAGACTAACAGCACATACCAGCATATAGTCACTAAGATGGGGCCCCAACATGAGATATTCACCATGCACGGGGACATGTATACACATCACACGCACACAAAGAGTAACAGCAAGTGTATAGTCGCTAAAGTGCAGCACCAACATTGCATACTCACCACGCACCCGAACAAACACACACACACCACAAAGAGACACACACAACACAGAGACACACACCTCCCCCAAGGGGACACACACACACTCTATAGCGACACATGCACTCACCCCACAGGGACACACACACACCACAAAGAGACACACATAACACAGACACACACACCACACAGACCCCCCCCACAGGGACACACACACATAGCCACCCTATAGGGACACCTGCACTCACCCCACAGGGACACACACACACCACAAAGAGACACACACAACACAGATACACACACACCACACAGACCCCCCCCCCCCACAGGGACACACACACATACACTCCCTATAGGGACACATGCACTCACCCCACAGGGACACACACACCACAAAGAGACACACACAACAGAGACACACACCACACAGACCCCCAAACACAGGGACACACACATACACACCCTATAGGGGCACATGCACACACCCCACAGGGACACACACACACCACAAAGAGACACACACAACACAGATACACACACACCACACAGACCCCCCCACAGGGACACACACACATACACTCCCTATAGGGACACACACACCACACAGACAAACACAGATGTGCACAAATCACCTCTGTAACTGCCCCGCGGTCCAGCGCCTCCGCCCTGCACGCTGTCCGTCCCTCTTCCCGTGCAGTTACCCTTCCTTCCCGGTTCCGGGGTCGGGGTTCCAGGTTGCAGGCCATCCGCAGGCGACCCCGGGGCTCCGGGGTGCTCCATCGCACACCTGCTGCTCAGACCGTTGCTCCCTGACTGCTGCCCCGCTCTGCTTCCCCTCGGTGTGTTCACTAGGGGGCGGGGCCGCTCTCTCTGTTACCTTTATAGGGCCAGCTGGCCAATTAGTCTGCCCCGCCTCCCGGCCAATCCCTGTAGGGCAGCAGGTATATAAAGTGTGCACTTGCTTCTGGACCTTGCCGGGGCAACTTCATTCATCCTGAGGTTGCCGGTCCTGGTCCTGTTGTATGATGTTATTCTGCAGTGTTTAACACTCATCTGTTTGTTCTTGTTGCAGGTACGCATTTACTCTTGGACCTTGCCGGCCCTCTTCATTCATCCCGAGGTTGCCGGTCCTGGTCCTGTTGTATGATGTTATTCTGCAGTGTTTAACACTCATCTGTTTGTTCTTGTTGCAGTGTCGCTGTTCTGCCTCCGGGCAGCTCCGTGCGCTTTTGTGCCTCTCCTTGCTGTTCCGAGCTGCTCCGTGTCGCTCCGTGCCACGTTACTACCATTCCTTCAGACCGTCCTTGTGTGGTTTTCTCTGGTCTTCCCCCGGACCGGACTCTGTGGTGGTCGCAAGTCTCCGTGCTGTTTCCGTGCAGTTCCCCTGCCACTTATCCGGACCGTCCTGGTGTTGGTTCTCTAGCCTTCCTCCAGGCCAGCCTCCATAGTGTTCTTCATTTTACTACTTTTGTTGTTCTTTGGGTTTTTTGCATTTTGTGTTATTCCTCTGTTTTTCTTTACCGCCTGAGGGTCGGTTTAAACACGGGTAATCCCGCTCACAGACCTTCCGGAGCTCCGTGCTGGGAGCAAATCCCTGTATAGGGGTCAAGGCCTTCCCGGGTGTCTCCGGAGGAAGGAACTGTGAGGGGGCCCTGTGGCCTTCCCTAGGGGTAGACTCCTTGTTTCAATAAAACCCTTTATGCAATATAGATTCTAGTCCGGTTCTCTCTCTCTAACCTGGTGTCAGCATCCGCTCCGGCAGCGGTCCAGCGGGTCCACGTCTCGTGCGCCCCTAGGGCGTGACAACCTCACACAACTCGCCTCATACGTGTGCTATCTTTATTTTCCAAACATAAACTTCTGATTAAAAACAGCCAATGTGCAACACATGTGCCATATAGGGAATTAAGGCAGATGTCAGTCACATGAGCTGTCTATTATGTGTATGTGTGAGTTAACATATACTGCCCGGCCAGGGGGAGGGATTACTGTTGGCTGGAGATTTATTAGGCTGCCTATAGCAATCAATCACAGCTCAGCTTCTATTTTCCTACAGGTCATTAATATGACATATTCAAATTCAATGTTGTTATAGCTAACAGCAGTTATTTATTAACCCGGGCGTAGCCGGGTACTACAGCTATCTAATATATTCTAATATATAAAGCTGAATGTGTGTATGTGTGTGTGTATATCCGGGATTGGCATCTACACCGTCGCAGCTACAGCCGCAAAATTTTGCAGAGTCACACGTCTGGACCCCGAGAGCGTCATAGGCTATGTTGTGAGGCGAAATTTTAACCCTGTGCATTCCAGTTCACCAAACAATTTTGCCCCTATCGACATAATGGGAAAAAAGGGAAAGGAAACGTGTGGGAGGAAAATCGACAGCTGTCAGCTATAGAGACAAAATTTTGCACAGTCACACGTCTGGACCCCGGGAGCGTCATAGGCTATATTGTGAGGCAAAATTTTAACCCCGCGCATCTCCTATTCACCAAACAATTTTGCCCCTATCTATATAATGGGGAAAAAGTGACAGTTACCAGTTGACATTTGTGAATGAGAGGGGCTTAATGATAGCACCAAAGACTAACAGCACATACCAGCATATTGTCACTAAGGTGGGGCCCCAACATGAGATATTCACCACACACAGGGACATGTATATACACCACACGCACACAAAGAGTAACTGCAAGTGTATAGTCGCTAAAGTGCATCCCCAACATTGGATACTCACCACGCACCCAAACAAACACACACCACAAAGAGACACACACAACACAGAGACACACACACACCCCCAAGGGGACACACACACACTCTATAGCGACACATGCACTCACCCCACAGGGACACACACACCACAAAGAGACACACATAACACAGACACACACCACACAGATCCCCCCCACAGGAACACACACACATAGCCACCCTATAGGGACACATGCACTCACCCCACAGGGACACACACACCACGAAGAGACACACACACACCACACAGACCCCCCCACAGACACACACACACATACACACCCTATAGGGACACATGCACTCACCCCTCAGGGACACACACACCACAAAGGGACACACACAACACAGACACACACACCCCACACAGACACCCCCCCACAGGGACACACACATACACACCCTATAGGGACACATGCACTCACCCCACAGGGACACACACACACACCACAAAGAGACACACACAACACAGATACACACACACACCACAGACCCCCACACAGGGGCACACACACATACACACCCTATAGGGACACATGCACTCACCCCACAGGGACACACACACACACCACAAAGAGACACAGACAACAGAGACACACACCACACAGACCCCCCCCACAGGGACACACACATACACACCCTATAGGGGCACATGCACTCATCCCACAGGGACACACACACACACACACCACAAAGAGACACACACAACAGAGACACATACCACACAGACCCCATCCCACAGGGACACACACATACACACCCCAGGGACACACACACCACACAGACAGACACAGATGTGCACAAATCACCTCACACAACTCGCCTCATACGTGTGCTATATTTTCCAAACATAAACATCTGATTAAAAACAGCCAATGTGCAACACATGTGCCATATAGGGAATTAAGGCAGATGTCAGTGACATGAGCAGTCTATTATGTGTATGTGTAAGGTAACATATACTGCCCGGCCAGGGGGAGGGTTTACTGTTGGCTGGAGATTTATTAGGCTGCCTATAGCAATCAATCACAACTCAGCTTCTATTTTCCTACAGGTCATTAATATGACATATTCAAATTCTATTTTGTTATAGCTAACAGCAGTTATTTATTAACCCGGGCGTAGCCGGGTACTACAGCTAGTATAAACTAATTTTCTAGCATAAAAAATATCATTATTTAATACTTTATTGAATGTTGCCTGATTGGTACACTGTGTGTTCCTCTTTTGGCTTGGATGACTCCCAGGCATCAGTCTGCTTTAGTTGGCAAGTAACCAGAAGAAAATGTTTAAAGAGCTTTGCCCTTGGGGTAGTTTACTTTGCTGCCCACCATTATTGGCACCCCTTTATGGGTCTTGTTTTTACTAATAGCAGTTCTGATGTCCTCAGACAGCTCCTTTGTCTTCATCATTGTGACAAAGGAACAGAGGCTAACATGGGGCTTTTTAACACAGTGAAATAATTCATTAGTTAATTCATTTCACATAGTCACTGGCAATGTATCATACTAATTTAATGTAAAGGGTGCCAATAAATGTAAATGGTGTCACAGTAAGCTTTGGATTTTTCTATTTTTTTCCTCCCATTGTTTTTGGTTTTAAATTGTTCATCATTTGCTCTTTTGTATTTAACACGAGAGCTCTATACAAAAAAGCTGTTTCACTTGTTTCTTTTTCTTCAGGAGATATGCCACATTATGTACTTAAACTTAATGGGTGCTAATAACAATCAGCAGAACTGTATCTACCTAAATTACATAATTTCCCTGCCATGTTTTTGATATATATATGTAAATTATAACACCGCAGCAAGCATCCCCGCTCTGTCAGACGTCCTCCCCCTGGCAGGGGCGACAGCGAACTCACTGGCAGTTCCACAGCGTCTGCCGGGCTCCTTAAGTTTCCGGCTCCTGGGGGTCTGCACATACCGCACATGTCTCCCGGTAGAGTGCTTAGGTGGCATGACACACCCCCTTCTCTAAAGGAACCAGCGTGCCCTACCCCGAAGGGCTTCTCAGCCTATGGCTGAGAAGCACAGAGTATTTAATGCACCTTCATCCTATGGGAAGTGCCTGATCAATGTGAGCAAATTCCAGAGACATGCTGCTAGTTTTCAGGTCCCGTTTCCAGCATCCTGCATCTATCCCCCATACCTGTGCCTATATATCGCATACCTGTGTCTGCAAACCTGTCTTGCACTGGAGATCAGGAGACATTCCCCAATGGGGTCATGAGAAATGTCTCTTTCCAATTTGTTCTACCTGTCCCCCTGTGATGCCATCCAATTTTCCAGGTCTGCCATTCTCCTACTGGTCCTACGTGGATGTTTTTGACAAGAATCAAGCTAAGACACTCTCACTACATTTGCCATATGATTTTCTTATCGACTTTCTTCCTTGTTCCTCTCCTCCCCTGTGTTCAAATCTACACTCTGTCGCAGATCCTGACCCAAACTGTGTCTGAATACATCGAGAACTTAGCAAGGGGATTTATCCAGAAGTCCTTTCCTGCCGTAGCTGGGCTCTTCTTCGTAAAGAAAAAGGATGGTTCCCTTCGGCCATGTATAGATTAGAGAGGCCTCAATCAAATCACTGTCAAGAACATGTATCCGCTACCACTTATACCAGAATTATTCAGTTCCAGGATCTTCTCTAAACTGTACCTCCAAGGTGCATGCAATCTGGTCTGTATACACTCGGGTGACGAATGGAAAACCTGCATTTTTTTCTTTTAAATAATTCTTTATTTAAAAACTCACATCGAAATCCAGATCAACATAGTATATGAAACATGACAAGTAGACAAATACAGATAATACAACTCCTTTCCAAGCAAAGGCAATTGTCCATTTGCCCCCAACCTTTGTGAACCTTGTGGCAGAGGTTCAGAGAAACTTCCATTTTTAACTTTAAATGAACAATAAAAAAAAATACTGTAGGAAGAAAAGAAAAGAGACAAGGAAGGAGAAGGATAGCACTAGATAGAATGAGGGCAGTAGAGGAAGAGAAACGGGTGATTAGAGAAGTGAAAATGGAAGGTTAGATGAGGGAAAAAGGATAGAAGGGAAACCCACATGGCAGCTTCTACCTCTTAGCCAGTATGTCTTAATTTATTTTTGGAGAATTTGCCTCCTCCAGTAGATCACAATATTCTCCAGATTGCCGAAACTCTATCCACTCAAGCCAAGTATCTCAGAACTTTGAGTATGAATCATGAAGGATAATAGAAAAAATTTGAGTCGGGCTCAAAAGGACTGGATTTTCTTTTTTTCCTTTTATCTCTCAAAAGAAAATATAGTGCATACAAAAGAAAAATTTACACTGTCGACATGACGCAGATGACCAGTTTCAACTGCACTAAGCAGTCTTACTGATGAAGTCATGAGTAAGACTGCTCAGGGCAGTCAAAACACATTGACTGGGTCATGTCAACCATGTAAATTTTTCTTTTGTATGAACTATATTTTCTTTTGAAAAAAGAAAAGGAAAATTCAGTGTTCTTTAGCCGGACTCCAATTTTTTTCTGCAATCCTTGATGTGAGGCCAGGGCGAGGCTGGTGTCTGAGCCCCTGGTGGATGAGCATAGAGCAACTGGGTGAGCTGGAATCAAGTTTCTATTATGAATCATGAATGGATGCGGTTTGATCCTCTGTATCCATGATTTCATTGACTTTTGTGATCCACTACTGACCTATGGTGGGAGAAGCAGGACTATTCTACCTATTTCATCTGTACATGAATCCATAAATTCCCAAGGAAGAGTAAGGGAAATCGGGATACCCATCCCCCTAGACTTTGAGTCAGGGAAATAGCTCTGATATTCCTCCGGGAACCAATGAGAAGACAACTTGACTGGTGTAGTGAAGCTGGCATGTGTCTTGCAAGAAAGCAATCGGAATGTGGGATTTTGTCAAATTTGTCAGGATGGCTCTTTTGCGATGACTATGCAACCCTTTTACATTAATTGAGCCACATTTTACCTCAATTGGGGTGAAATGAGTCATAGCAAGAGCATCTGTGGATCCCCATGTGTTTGTGTGGGGGGGGGGGTACAAAAAAGGAGGGTGAGCAGTAAGGAAGAAGTAGAAAGGGGGAAGAATGGGCATGAATATGAGAAAGTTGAAAAGTAACTAAGGAGAAGCGTTAAGAAGATATAATAGCGAAGGAGGAAAATTCCTTCACCAATAGTACTGGAAACTTTCTGCACCTCGGGCAAACCAAGGTCAGAGAACCACCTAGCAAACCCAATTGGATTTGTAAGTACTTTACGGAACACACAAAACCGTGAGGCAACGCCCTGCCGGACAAAATAACAGACATTGTTTGAACAAGTTAACTCACCCAAGATGGGGATAGGTTGGGCTCTGGTGGGTAACTCAACCCCATTTACTTCCATATTATGGAGTACTCAACTCTCTCAGTTATGACAGGGGGTCTGAAACAAAATTTACACTTTGGTTTAAGAGACCTAGGCGCTATAAGGAAACAAAAGCATACAAGCCGTAGTCTTGGGGAAGGAGCCCCTGTGCATTCCTCCATATTTTACGAACATAGATAGGAGGGGGATTGTGTTAATTATAGCCAAACAACAATCACATCAGACCTTCAAATGGGAGCTTCAGATGGGGGGAGCTTATTGAGGAACTGCTCTTCCCCTTATCCAGCATGTGGGAAAAACGTCTACCACTATTCTTCCTCTCCCTCTGAGGTAGTGGTTGTGACTGTTCGACCTGTAGCCAATTTGGTACAGGAAAGGGCTGTATGTCCAAAAACTTGAACAAGTCCTTGAGCTCATTTGGGTGTCTAAGGGTAAAGATGGAGCCCTTCCTCTTTATGATTAGTTGACACGGGGGGGCTCCACCCGTAAGTGGCGCTAGACTCTTTGCCTTTTTTAGTAGGGGCCGAAGTTGACATCTCATGAACAAGGTAGGGAGTTCAGATATCCGGGAACAATCGGATCTCCACCCCTTCCAAAGATGCATGACTCTGTGGATCCAGTCAAACACAAAAGGAGTCTCTGGCGCTCACTGTGTGATTTGGTTAAAGATAGCCGTGACTCTTTGAGATAAGGTATCCATGGTGATGCTTTTTGGACTACCTTTGAGGCACACATTATTGCGCCGACCGTAATTCTCCTGGTCATATAGTAACATCGTCAGGTCCTGCACATGAGCCTTTGAAGATGACATCTCATACTCTAGGACATACATCCTCTCGGATAGTGAAGCCATGGCCTCCTCCACTAAAGCTGTATGAGATGTTAATGTGTCCATGTCTTTTCAGAGTGCAGAAATTGCCTTTTCCTGAGAAGCCTCTATCCTTGCTATTAGGGAGTCTAAGTCACTTTTAGTAGGAAGCGCTTTAATCAGCTCCTGCAGGCATTGTATGTCCGATTGGAAGACTACAGGGATGGGTCTGCAGTATACTGTGGCAATGTTTTGTGCCTGAGTTTCCCCCTGCTAGTTTCCTCCTGCTGGCATGCTGGATTCTCGGTGTGCACTTTTTCTGGACCCCGGTGTGGGGGAAGTGAATCATCCTCCCCTGATGAGTCCTGAGCTGGTGCCACCTCTGACATGCCTCATGGGCTCAAAAGTGACGGGCGCCATTGCTGCAGTTGTAGGCTTCCCCCTCGGCATTCTGCTCTGGAACATGCGGGTCAGGGCTGTCCTTTTGCAGCGGGAAGGGACAGGAGTGTTGCTGCAATCAGTTCCTGTCCTGGATGAGCTCATCGGTCCTGCGGGTGAGTTTGGCGAGTGTATCCCCCCTGTCCTCTGAGTGCTCAGAAATGGCTTCCTCATGCCATCACAGTTAAGCCACGCCCCCCAAAAACCTGCATTTAACACCCGTGACAGCCACTAGGAGTACCAGGTAATATCATTTGGGGTAAGATATGCCATGGTAGTCTTCCAGAAATTAGTGAACAATATGTTAAGGGACCTTCTCTACTTGTGTGTGGTTGTGTAAATGAATGACATTCTTGTGTTATCTCTCGATCTGCCTAAACACAGGAGAAATGTTCCCCAGATTCTGCAGAAGCTGAGGGAGAATCATCTCTACGACAAATTCGAGAAGTGCCTCTGTAAACCTTACCTCCCATCCTTTCCTGGGCCACATCATCTCCCACACCAGTTAGAAAATGGATCCAGAGAAGTTGTTGGCAGTTCTCAAGTGGCCTCGCCCTGAAGGAGTGATGGCAATCTCAGTGATTTCTGGGATACGCGAACTATTACAGCCAGTTCATTCATCATTTCTCATCCTGGGTTCTTCCTACCACAGCCTTGATCCACAAGAGGGAGAATCCTAAGATGTGGATTCCTGAAGTGTAAAGTGCATTTATAGCCCTCAAACAGGCTTTCTCATCAGGTCCAGCGCTGCATAATCCAGAAATCAACAAGCAGTTCTTCTTGGAAGTGGTTGCTTCTTCGTCTGTGGCTAGTATGGTCCTTCTAGAGAAGTCTACAACCAGTTGGATGATGACCTGTATGAACTAGCATACTGGTTAACAAATGAATGGCAAGACAATGTCTAAAGCTAAGGCAAATGTGTATAAGGGCAAGGACATGGCAGAAACCTCTTCAGGATTTGGAGAAAATTGAGAAACTTAGTTTAAGCATTGGCCATTGCGTAAGAGCCCGATAACCATGCCAAGGTGTTCTCAACTTATCTGGTCCTAACCTTCTGCTTCTACTTGCGGTATACAACTGCATGTGTGGGTGTTTATAAGCATAACACATAGCAACATCATCTTATTAATATCATTACCTTGCTTTTGTCATAAAATATATAGTGCAAGCTTTAGGAACATTTGCTCAAGACTGTCTGAATGTCCTATTCAGTTTATTCATCTATACCAACTACAAGAGCTTGGCCTACATAAAGTCAGCTCAAAGGATGAATTTGTGCCAGTCCCGATGGAGTTGTTCTTCGTCTACTTCGACTTTGTTTTTAATTTCTGGATGGCCAAAAAGCACATCAAGGCGGATGGATTTTCCAGGTCCTTTTCAGTTGGTCAACCAGGAGATGGAGTCTCAACACATTGATCCCTCCAAAAAACTTACAGTAGCACTGGTAAAGTTGTCTCGCATGCCACCTGGTAAGCTTGTCGCCACAGAGTCAGACAGGAAGCATTTGTTGCAGTGGGGCCACTCCCCTAAGTTGGCTAGTCACGCCATGCAGAAGAAGATCACTCTTCTCATCTCATGGCATTACGCGTGGTCAACTCTGTGCAAGGACAATGTGGATTTTATTTTGGCTTGTAATAATATAATAATAATCTGCAGCGCTTTCCAATTCAGAGGTTCATATACAAACAGTCATCAATATCGTAGTTATCAAAAATACTATAATAAAGCAAAAATGACCCTACTTGTAAGAGTTTACAATCTACAATGGCGTGGGGTGTGACCCAAAGTACAGTGTTTATTTACAATGATAGTCCAGCCATCTTAAAGAGATGGGGATAGATAAAAGCTGCTTAAGCCCATCACGAGCCACTCTTTGTAGTGCTTTTGGGTTTGGTGGAATTTTGCTGCAGAGTTATGTTCAGAGAAACAGTGAATGGGCTATATATAAAGAACCTTGATTAGGGAACATGATAGGCCAACATAAATAGATGTGTTTTTAGGTAGCACCTAAAACTGTGTAAGTTGTAGATATTCCTAATTTGTTGGGGTAGCACATTCCAGAGAATTGGTTCTGCTCAAGAGAAGTCTTGGAAGTAGGAGGTATGGATTAGGGTGGATATTCGTTGAACGCTGCTTGTGGAGAATGGAAAATGCATAGACAGAGATGTAGGAGGAGATGTAAGGTGTTGCCACACTGTGAAGTGCTATGTGGGTAAGAACAAGCAGTTTAAATTGCATTCTATAATGTATGGGCAGTCAGCACAATGACTAGCACAGAGCAGAAATGTCTCACCTCAGGGCCGTGGGGTACTCGGAGCCGGGGTTTGGAGCACGTCCGGGGGAGTCACAGGGGTCGAGACCCAGCTTCCGTGACCCTGGGAATCAGCTGTAAAAGAAGGGAGTTATGGGGGATGGGATTTAGGGGGTAGGGGTCGTGACACCTTCTGTGGTATCTGGCTAGTGGGCCGGGGCTGCGGTTTGGGACTTCTGGGGATGATGGACGGGCAGCTGAGGTGTTATCACTCCCCACAGGTGGAGTGGATCCCCAAGGTGACCGTAACAGTCTATGGCGATGATAGGTAGTTGGGGTGCAGGATTCAGGGTGCTGAATAACTGTAAGACACACAGGCTTGTTTCCTATACCTTTACTGTAGTAGTAAACTTCAGGGTAAAGTCCACAGTCGGTAGTAGGAATCTGGGCAGCCTGAAAGCAAGTTAGGGTTCTCCTCATTCTGCTGGTTCTCAGGTCTCCTTGCTACACCTCTGCCTGCTGATCCTTGCTGCCTGTAGCTAAGCTGCAACACTATGTTCCTGCTAGACAGTCCTGCACTAATATGGCAGGCAGCTTGAGCCCTTCCCGGGTTACTCTCCTCCGTCTACTGTCCCTGGGCTTTTCTACACTGCTGTGCCCCAAGTGCTGTGTTGGGCAGGAGACTTGGAATCTCCTGTCCTCCAGTTTTGTTTGCTGGGCCTAGAGCACCCGCGCAACCTTGGACCCCGGTGTCCGCTTCTGGCACTCCGCTCTGGGGTAAACCGTTAACAGGTTCCAATCCCCAGGTCTACTTCTCTCCTCAGACTCTAGCTCAGGGTCCCTCACGCTGGCTAGTGAGTATCCTCGGACGAGCCTGACACTGCTCATGTCCGCAGGATGTCTTCCACAGTCCTTCTAGGAACTGAACTCTCTGACTCTCTGACTAACCCCACTGTGGTGATGCGACCCATGGCCGGGTGCATCACACAGGGGGTCGGTATATGTCTCTGTTCACATGTATCCGGTTTTACTGTGGATGTGCTGTGTTAAACCTACCTGGAACACAGTGAGTTAACAGCTGAGAGTAAGTGCTGTAATCCTGTCCGGTGCACAATAGGTTAATAGCCAGGATATTCATGAGCCTAATGAGCGGCTGAGAGCGATGTGTGTACTGATTGCCTAGCAGCTCAGGTGGGGGTGTCAGTGTGGGTGTGGCTAGCAGGACTTAACCTGCCAGGTGTGTGTGAGTTGGAGACATCAGAGCAGGCTGCAGAGGAGATCAGACTGCAGAGGAGACCAGAGACTGCACATATCAGATCAAGCTGCAGAGGAGATCAGACCAGAGACTGGAGAGTCCAGGGAGAGACCAAACATGATCCTCTGAGGGAGAGGACATGTTTCAGGGGGTCCCGTTCCCGTTGGGGGGATGAGGCAGGATGCCTGGCTCTCCATGCCGGAGATGCCGGCCCCTCTGAGCCGTGTGGAGCCTGTGGCCAGACCGAGAGGTTAGTGGAGCACCTGGGTGTAAGGGGGGTCCTGGCTGAACTTATAGGGGGCTCACGCTGTCCATGGTGGTGAGGCTGCCATCCAGGGTCTCTGCCTGTGTTGGTAAGTCTTGGGGGCAGCTGGGCATCGGGCAGGGTGAGGAGACCTTGGGGGATGCTTTGACTGCCCTGAAGCTCAGGTGGCTCGCAACCTGGTCTGGGCCTAGAGGGCTGAAGTCCATGCCGGACTGCGCTGGTGTGTGTGGTCTGGGCCTGGCAAGGCTGATGTCCATAGGAATCCTTCACGGACTATGGAAGTGTATGACTGCTGAAGGAAAAGGGCTGTGTATGATGTGGGACCGTGAGGTCCGTGTGTGTGAATGGAGGCAGAGCAGAAGCCTCTGTGGGAGAGAGAAGACC
This sequence comes from Allobates femoralis, assembly GCA_033576535.1. Lineage (NCBI taxonomy): Eukaryota > Metazoa > Chordata > Amphibia > Anura > Aromobatidae > Allobates > Allobates femoralis. Next base: position 135,559 of record JARQOC010000025.1, on the reverse strand, counting down.
AAGTCCTGGGAGAATAGAGCCGTGAGGCCAGACGACAGCGGTTGGTAGAGGACTGGGAGTTGGGAAGTGGTGCTGACCCTGGAGGGGCTCGCGAGGGCGTGTTTGGTGCAGCCGCTTGCCTGGAGGTCTGGCCCTGGTGATGGCAGACTTGGAAGCGGTTGGCGACCTGGAGACATGTGCCGTGGAGTTCTTGGGGGCCTGACTTGCCCTGGAGCTCCGGTGACAACAACCAGGTCGAGGCCTGGTTCAGAGCAGCCAGAGCGCTGTGTAGAGGGCTGGGAAGAGTTAGCAGCCTGTGCAAAGGAACTGGACTCCCAAGGGGACACTGGGCCAAGGAAGGGCCTGGCATTCGGGCAGTGGCCGTAAACAGGGGTGTACTGGCGGCGACCGAGGCCCTGTGAGACGGCAACTGACCAGTGTACTCTGTATTGTGTGCCGGTACTGTAAGGTAACCGGGCGTTAGACTATGTGCAATATAATTTATGTCCTGTGGAATGTAATGTGGGGTTATTTATAAGGTTATGTGATGTGAGTGTACTATATGTGTTTTATACAAGAAGGGCCGTTTGAACCTAATAAATGGCTACCTAAAGTTATGGTTAAAACATGTGTTGCTGTAATTTACGCTGTCAAGCGAACCCCCAGGAGTACGCTACCTCACACCGCCTCCAGCCAGAATTTATAGGGGACTACCCTGAACCCGGGTTAAAGCTCCCCCTTCTGGTCTGGAATCAGGAAGGTGTTGTGTGCTGTGAGTTACCTGGTGTGGATTACCTACCTTGGTTCCAAGGATGACCCAAATCTCCCCTTCCCCGAGGGATGTAAGGACATTGTGACAACCGGACTCTGGGGTGCCACATTGCCCCCCAGTGAAATTCAGTACTCCTGGACTGAGGAAACCTTTTTGTAAATATAAGAAATAACAATCAATAAAGTGTACAGAGTCTCAAAAATCAAAAAGTTACAATAACCAAGAAAAATGGAAAAACAGTCACTATAGCACTTAGTCCTTCCACCGTTGGCTGATGAAAATTTATATACAAGATTGTCTTTACTACAACCAGTCCAGTGGTATATTGGTCCATGTTTAAATATAAATGCTCAAGATTATGCAAGAGTTCATACAGTTAGTCCTGTAGGCACGGTACGCTTGGTGGTTGCTTGGTTACATATTTACATTATTGCAAAAAAACAAAGAATACATATTTACATTTTCAACATATTTTGCTAATTTTCTCTGTAACGAGTTGGGATTTAACCTAGATTACTACAGGTGGATCTCTGCAGTATATGTACCTCTGGTTGGTTGGTCTGATCACTAGTGTCTACTTCTGGTGTTGTGGTTGTACTATCCACTATTCTACGTGTAGACCTACATAGCACAGGTATACCAGAGTGGGTTCTTAGACTTCCTTGGATCTGTTATTAATTAAGTGATTAACACTATGGAGTTGAAGTTACAAAATGTATACCTTTATTTTATATAAAAGCAACACAGTACACATTATGACAATGAATTGAGGTAGGAGATTCCAAATAAACTACTACATACAGGTAGTAACACTGTGGGCATAACAGTGAAGCTCATAGGTACACACAGACAACTTCATAAGTACATGATATACATCTCTGGGTAAATTATAGCGGCAAACTGACAAACTTCATCCACCACTCACCCATGTGATCTTCCTGGGACGAACCTCCACTGTCCGCTACACAGTGCCCTAGTACGCAGTGTCCCCCTACGTACGTTTATCAAATGCTTGTTCATTGGGTCTGGTTGTTATCGCAATTTTTGGGCTATTTATGCTTGCCGCCGGTATTCTGACACCGCCGCCCGGTATTTGCGTAGCGTCACTTCCGCCGGAAGCTAGAAGGGACCAGCGCATGAAGCAAATCTTTCTGACGTCATATTCGCACATGTGCGGTCAGGTCTCCAAAGCCTCAACAGCTAGAGCGACACCATGTTTGTAAAAACAATTTCTCCGAACTTCCGGTTCCGGCGCCTCCATGTGCAGCCGCGTCTAAAGGCTGCTCCGCTCCCCGCCTCGGCAATCCGCCGACATCTGGTCTCCAACTCTGCCCCTTGCATCCACAACAACGGCGGAGGCTGCAGCAACCCCTGGAGCGTCCATCATGACCACGATGGATCGCTATGTGACGAGAGGTCGGGAGGGAGACAAAACTGTGACACCGCACGAGGAGACCGGTAATGGCGGGCAGGGCGGGCATGGCGCGTTCAGTGCGCATAAAACGCTATTAGAAGGAGGAAAAGAATTTGCCGCGCTGGAGGGCATGGGGTTCGGCCCCAGCTTCCTTGGCTGGATTAGGCTTCTGTACTCGCAGCCGACGGCAAAACTACGAGCAAATGGGTCACTGTCTGGGTGCTTTCCCCTTCACAGGGGAACGAGGCAGGGTTGCCCGCTATCCCCACTGCTCTTTGCCTTAGCGATAGAGCCCTTGGCTTCGAGAATACGGCGCCATGAGGACATAGTGGGGTTCAGGTATGGACAAATGGAGGAGAAGGTAGCCCTCTATGCGGACGATCTTCTTCTATTTCTGGCTGACCCAGACGAATCTTTGCGTAGTGCCATGACGCTGCTTACCCAATTTGGGGCTATTTCGGGCCTAACTATAAACTGGGAAAAATCTGCTATTCTGCCTCTGGACCCAACTGTGATTGACATACCTCATGTGCCGGTTGTAGACAACTTCAAATATTTGGGAATCACTGTATCTAGCACCATCACTGACTATGAGCGTTTGAATCTCGTGCCACTGATGGATAAGATTAAACAGAAGATCAAAGCCTGGGCCAAATTGCACCTGTCGGTGGTGGGGGGGGTGAACTTGTTGAAGATGGTGGTCATGCCTCAGCTTCTGTACGTCCTGCATAATTCCCCAATATGGCTTCCGCATAACAGATTTTTCAAAATTAATGCATTATTTAGGGAACTTATCTGGGGGAAGAAGTGCGCTAGGATAAAGCTGGAACATTTGCAAAGGAGTAAGGAGGAGGGAGGTCTGGCGTTGCCCAACCCGTGGCTCTACTTTATATCTTCACAGTGTCAACATATGGCGGGGGGTGCGGAGTGCACGGCCGAGAGACAGGGGGGAGGTCGAGATATTCTCCAATTTTTGGCGGGTAGGGGACCTCTGCTGTCTAAACTGGAGTCTGATGGTTTGAGAAAGTGGATGTCTAAGGTTCCCACGGTGAGGCTCATGGTTAAAGTGTGGGATAAGATGAAGAGTCTGAGAGGAATTGTAGGTTTTACACGTTATGCTCCTATTTGGGATAACCCACATTTACCACAACTGCAGGCCTTGAAGGGGTTCGCACACTGGCGTCGTGTGGGCATCTGGTGGCTTTCACAGCTGGTGAAGGGAGGAGTCTTTAAAACATTCGAAGCATTAAGAGGCGAATTTTCGCTCCCACACTCCTCGTTCTACCAGTACCTACAGGTCAGACATGCATATACCGCACAGACTCACATATGCAATATTGCTATACATCAGGATGCTATTGTTACCATGATGGGTATACAGACCTCTACTAAAGGAATCATCTTCTTTGTGTATGGGGGGCTCCTGTCAACTAGTTTGTCGGGACACCCAATACGGGCATTGGAGAAGTGGGAACAACAAATAGATGGTATAACGGCGGATCATTGGGAATCTATACTGAACATGACTCCTCGACTATCACTGAGTGAGCCGGGCCGTCTGTCTCAGCTGTATATCCTTTATAGGGTATACAGGACGCCTAAGTGGTTATTTGACAAAGGCTTTAGACAAACTTCATGTTGCCCCAGGTGCACACTGGAGGGTGCTGACATACTCCACATGTTCTGGACGTGTCCTCGCCTTCAGGTGTTCTGGATTGTGGTTCTTAATCTAATACATATGGCTACGGAGCAGGATGTCCCCAGGGATCCGACCGTTTGTGTGCTGGGCTATGTGGAGGAGGTTGGAGGTGATGAGTATATACGACTTGCGGTTGCTAGAATGCTCTATATAGCTAGGAAATTGATAGCACTACATTGGACCTCGGATGTGGCTCCCACACGTAGAGAATATGTATGAAAACTAAACTTAATTGTTCATAGGGAAAAAACTGATCTACACTAAACGGGAAAGACCAAATGTGTTTGATAAAATATGGGCAGGATGGATGGGCCTTCAGGCACTGTCAGCAGATGGCTAACCACTCCGGAATCTAATCTGTGGTACTGGGGCTCTGTGGTTGCTATATTGATTGCTGGGTAATGTGTATTCACTGTTACGTTTATGCCATTTTTCTCTGCTTGAAAGGAGTATATCAATGGACCGGGAAAGGGGAGGGGGTAGGTTGGGAGAGGGGTGGGATGGGGTTGAGGGATTTTATACATTACTGTTGTAATGTCTAAGTATGTGTGTTATATATGTTTGTTTAAAACTGAATAAAAACTATCTGATTTAAAAAAAAAAGAAGGAGGAATAGAGAAGATGTCTGGGACCGGAGATAAGGAGGCTGGAGTGGAAGAGGAGAGGGGAACTATAAAGAAGGCTGCAGTGGGACCGCAGGGAATCTCCCCAGAGCAGCTAAAGACAACAGCAGCCGCCATGTGCATACTTCAACAACCCCAGAGCTATCCCCCTGCAGATGATGAGAGCACAGGAGAGGGACAGGGGCCAAGGAGATGGGGAGAGGACATGGAAGGCAGATGGGGAGCCCAACATTTTGACTATAAAACACTGGCAAAGGAAATGGCCATTCATCTTGCTGAAGATTTTAAAACAGCAGTGGCTGAAATGGTAGCAGCCACAACAAAGGACCTGAGTGTTAAAATTGAGGCACATGATCAGCAACTCATTGAGGCTGAATCAAGAATTGGAGCAGCAGAGGACAGAATACAAGAGCTTGAGGAACAAATAATGTCTTTGCAAAAACACTCTGAATATGCACATGTAAAATTAGAGGACATTGAAAATAGAGCGAGGAGGAGTAATCTTAAAATAGTGGGTCTCCCTGAATCTATCCCTGTGAGCCAATTGGAGGAAATGTTTGAGGTAGACCTACCCAAAGCCTTAGGTCTTACTCATAGATGCAAGACGGAGCATACCCATAGAATTGGCCAGATAAGAGAGCCACAGGAAAAGATGGCGGCTTCGGGATCCTCAGCCTCGACCTCTAAGGAGTCTATTAAACCCAGACACGCTATAGCGAAATTTCTTAACCACCGAGACAAGGAAGAGATTCTTCGCGCATATAAGGCCAAAAAGCATCCTCTATTAATACATGGTCACAGAGCATTGGTGTTCGCGGATTACTCTGTAGAAGTCACGCGCCGTAGGAGGTCCTTCAGCGAAGCGTGCTCGCTGCTTCATAGAAGAAATATTTGTTTCCAATTAAACTTTCCAGCGATACTAAGATTCAGGTCTAGAGAGGGAGCCATGTTGACCTTCTCTGATCCCGAGGAAGCAATGGCAGCTATCCGTGACAACACAAGTTCCCCGAGAGCAACGGTGTCACCGTCATCATCGCATAATGAGACTGGATCACCTGCGAAGCCCAACTCTTCTTTAGATCTAGAGTCCGAGACTGACAGAGACTCAGTGAGATCCTACAGACTTAGATCAAACTCCCTAATAGAGGAGGGAGCAAAGAGGAAGCCAACATCAGGAACCCCAAGACAACAGAGGCAGGCCAGATCCCGTTGGCAGAGGAAAAGATGAAGAGGGAGTGAGATAGAGTTGAAATGAAACTGTTGTACCTTCTTGCTGGCCAAATTTACCGTAAATTCGCTTAGATGGAAAAGGGAGGAGAGAGATATATGCGAAGCGGAGTGTTTTGTGCATACAGTTAGGGCCAGAAATATTTAGACAGTGACACAATTTTCGCGAGTTGGGCTCTGCATGCCACCACATTGGATTTGAAATGAAACCTCTACAACAGAATTCAAGTGCAGATTGTAACGTTTAATTTGAAGGGTTGAACAAAAATATCTGATAGAAAATGTAGGAATTGTACACATTTCTTTACAAACACTCCACATTTTAGGAGGTCAAAAGTAATTGGACAAATAAACATAACCCAAACAAAATATTTTTATTTTCAATATTTTGTTGAGAATCCTTTGGAGGCAATCACTGCCTTAAGTCTGGAACCCATGGACATCACCAAACGCTGGGTTTCCTCCTTCTTAATGCTTTGCCAGGCCTTTACACCCGCAGCCTTCAGGTCTTGCTTGTTTGTGGGTTTTTCCGTCTTAAGTCTGGATTTGAGCAAGTGAAATGCATGCTCAATTGGGTTAAGATTTGGTGATTGACTTGGCCATTGCAGAATGTTCCACTTTTTTGCACTCATGAACTCCTGGGTAGCTTTGGCTGTATGCTTGGGGTCATTGTCCATCTGTACTATGAAGCGCCGTACAATCAACTTTGCAGCATTTGGCTGAATCTGGGCTGAAAGTATATCCCGGTACACTTCAGAATTCATCCGGCTACTCTTGTCTGCTGTTATGTCATCAATAAACACAAGTGACCCAGTGCCATTGAAAGCCATGCATGCCCATGCCATCACGTTGCCTCCACCATGTTTTCAGAGGATGTGGTGTGCCTCGGATCATGTGCCGTTCCCTTTCTTCTCCAAACTTTTTTCTTCCCATCATTCTGGTACAGGTTGATCTTTGTCTCATCTGTCCATAGAATACTTTTCCAGAACTGAGCTGGCTTCTTGAGGTGTTTTTCAGCAAATTTAACTCTGGCCTGTCTATTTTTGGAATTGATGAATGGTTTGCATCTAGATGTGAACCCTTTGTATTTACTGTCATGGAGTCTTCTCTTTACTGTTGACTTAGAGACAGATACACCTACTTCACTGAGAGTGTTCTGGACTTCAGTTGATGTTGTGAACGGGTTCTTCTTCACCAAATAAAGTATGCGGCGATCATCCACCACTGTTGTCATCCGTGGACGCCCAGGCCTTTTAGAGTTCCCAAGCTCACCAGTCAATTCCTTTTTTCTCAGAATGTACCCAACTGTTGATTTTGCTACTCCAAGCATGTCTGCTATCTCTCTGATGGATTTTTTCTTTTTTTTCAGCCTCAGGACGTTCTGCTTCACCTCAATTGAGAGTTCCTTTGACCGCATGTTGTCTGGTCACAGCAACAGCTTCCAAATGCAAAACCACACACCTGGAATCCACCCCTGACCTTTTAACTACTTCATTGATTACAAATTAACGAGGGAGACGCCTTCAGAGTTAATTGCAGCCCTTAGAGTCCATTGTCCAATTACTTTTGGTCCCTTGAAAAAGAGGAGGCTATGCATTACAGAGCTATGATTCCTAAACCCTTTCTCCGATTTGGATGTGGAAACTCTCATATTGCAGCTGGGAGTGTGCACTTTCAGCCCATATCTATTATATAATTGCCGTAGCGACTTCCGTCGGAGCGGCGCGACTTCCGGTGGCTTTGTTAGCGAGTCCTGGGTGCTGCTCCTGGAGTCTGTCCGTGGCCGCTTAGCGGCCACGGCGACTCGCGAAGCAATGCCCGCAAAGCGGGCATTGCGAGTCGTTGCCACGCACCGCTAACAAAGCCACAGCAGGGACTCGCGGCGACTGCCACAGCAGGGACTCACAATGCCCGCAAAGTTGCAAACACACCCACAGCATAGGGCTGTAGTGTACACCGCTATGGTATGCTACAGTCCCATGCCCATACGCCTGTCCGCCCCTAACCCTAAGCACCAACGACTCGCAATGACCGCTGGCGCTTTAGGCCTGACAGGCGTATGGCCATGGGACTGTAGTATACCATAGCGCTGTACACTACAGCCCCATGCTCTAAGCCACCCCCTCAGTGCGCCGCACCTAAGCCCCTACCCCCTAAGTCCGCCGCCCCTAAGCCCTATGCCCCTGCCATCCTAAGCCCACACTAAAGCCCCTACCCCCTAAGCCCCCGCCGCACCTAAGCCCCTACCCCCTAAGTCCGCCGCACCTAAGCCCCTACCCCTTAAGCCCCTACCACCTAAGCCCCGCCGCACCTAACCCCTACCCCCTAAGCCCCGCCGCACCTACGCCCCTACCCCCTAAGTCCCGCCGCCCCTACCCCCTAAGCCATTACCACCTAAGCTCCGCCGCACCTAAGCCCCTACCCCCTAAGCCCCGCCGCACCTAAGCCCCTACCCCCTAAGCCCCGCCGCACCTAAGCCCCTACCCCCTAAGCCCCGCCGCACCTAAGCCCCTACCCCCTAAGCCCCGCCGCACCTAAGCCCCTACTCCCTAAGCCCCGCCGCACCTAAGCCCTAAGCCCCTATGCCCCCTGCCATCCTAAGCCCACACTAATAACCCTTAAGCCCCGCGGCCTACCCCCTAAGCTCCTACCACCTAAGCCCCTACCCCCTAAGCCCTGACGCACCTAACCCCCTACCCCCTAAGCCCCGCCGCACCTAAGCCCCTACCCCCTAAGTCCGCCGCACCTAACCCCCTACCCCCTAAGCCCCGAAGCACCTAAGCCACTACCCCTTAACTCCGCCGCACATAACCCCCTACCCCCTAAGCCCCTACCACCTAAGCCCCTACCCCCTAAGCCCCGCCGCACCTAAGCCCCTACCCCCTAAGCCCCGCCGCACCTAAGCCCCTACCCCCTAAGCCCCGCCGCACCTAAGCCCCTACCCCTTAACTACGCCGCACATAAGCCCCTACTCCCTAAGCCCCTACCACCTAAGCCCCTACCCCCTAAGCCCCGCCGCACCTAAGCCCCTACCCCCTAAGCCCCGCCGCACCTAAGCCCCTACCCCCTAAGCCCCGCCGCACCTAAGCCCCTACTCCCTAAGCCCCGCCGCACCTAAACCCTAAGCCCCGCCGCCTACCCCCTAAGTCAGCTGCCCCTAAGCCCCTATGCCCCCTGGCATCCTAAGCCCACACTAATAACCCTAAGCCCTGCCGCCTACCCCCTAAGCTCCTACCACCTAAGCCCCTACCCCCTAAGCCCCGCCGCACCTAAGCCCTTACCCCCTAAGTCCGCCGCACCTAAGCCCCTACCCCCTAAGCCCCGCCGCACCTAAGCCCCTACCCCTTAAGACCCGCCTCCTACCCCCTAAGCCCCGCCGCACCTAAGCCCCTACCCCTAAGTCCGCCGCACCTAAGCCCCTACCCCCTAAGCCCGCCGCACCTAAGCTCCTACCCCTTAACTCCGCCGCACATAACCCCCTACCCCCTAAGCCCCTACCACCTAAGCCCCTACCCCCTAAGACCCGCCCGCACCTAAGCCCCTACCCCTTAACTCCGCCGCACATATGCCGCTACCCCCTAAGCCCCTACCACACTAAGCCCCCTACTCCCTAAGCCCCGCCGCACCTAAGCCCCTACCCCCTAAGCCCCGCCGCACTTAAGCCCCTACCCCCTAAGACCCGCCGCACCTAAGCCCCTACCCCCTAAGCCCTTACCACCTAAGCCCCGCCGCACCTAAGCCCCTACCCCCTAAGACCCCGCCGCACCTAAGCCCCTACCCCCTTAACTCCGCCGCACATATGCCCCTACCCCCCTAAGCCCCTACCACCTAAGCCCCTACTCCCTAAGCCCCGCCGCACCTAAGCCCCTACCCCCTAAGCCCCGCCGCACTTAAGCCCCTACCCCCTAAGACCCGCCGCACCTAAGCCCTACCCCCTAAGCCCTTACCACCTAAGCCCCGCCGCACCTAAGCCCCTACCCCCTAAGCCCCGCCGCACCTAAGCCCCCTACCCCCTAAGCCACTACCACCTAAGCTCCGCCGCACCTAAACCCCTACCCCCTAAGCCCCGCCGCACCTAAGCCCCTACTCCCTAAGCCCCGCCGCACCTAACCCCTAAGCCCGCCGCCTACCCCCTAAGTCACCCGCCCCCTAAGCCCCTATGCCCCCTGCCATCCTAAGCCCACACTATAACCCTAAGCCCCGCCGCCTACCCCTAAGCTCCTGCCACCTAAGCCCCTACCCCTAAGCCCGACGCACCTAACCCCCTACCCCCTAAGCCCCGCCGCACCTAAGCCCCTACCCCCTAAGTCCGCCGCACCTAAGCCCCTACCCCTAAGCCCCGAAGCACCTAAGCCCCTACCCCTTAACTCCGCCGCACATAACCCCCTACCCCCTAAGCCCCTACCACCTAAGCCCCTACCCCCTAAGCCCCGCCGCACCTAAGCCCCTACCCCCTAAGCCCCGCCGCACCTAAGCCCCTACCCCTTAACTCCGCCGCACATAAGCCCCTACCCCTAAGCCCCTACCACCTAAGCCCCTACCCCCTAAGCCCCGCCGCACCTAAGCCCCTACCCCCTAAGCCCCGCCGCCACCTAAGCCCCTACCCCCTAAGCCCGCCGCACCTAAGCCCCTACTCCCTAAGCCCCGCCGCACCTAAACCCTAAGCCCCGCCGCCTACCCCTAAGTCAGCTGCCCCTAAGCCCCTATGCCCCTGGCATCCTAAGCCCACACTAATAAACCCCTAAGCCCCGCCGCCTACCCTCTAAGCTCCTACCACCTAAGCCGCTACCCCCTAAGCCTCGCCGCACCCAAGCCCCTACCCCTAAGTCCGCCGCAGCACCTAAGCCCCTACCCCCTAAGCCCCGCCGCACCTAAGCCCCTACCCCCTAAGACCCGCCTCCTACCCCCTAAGCCCCGCCGCACCTAAGCCCCTACCCCCTAAGTCCGCCGCACCTAAGCCCCTACCCCCTAAGCCCCGCCGCACCTAAGCCCCTACCCCTTAACTCCGCCGCACATAACCCCCTACCCCCTAAGCCCCTGCCACCTAAGCCCCTACCCCCTAAGCCCCGCCGCACCTAAGCCCCTACCCCCTAGGCCCCGCCGCACTTAAGCCCCTACCCCCTAAGCCCGCCGCACCTAAGCCCTACCCCTTAACTCCACCGCACATAAGCCCCTACCCCCTAAGCCCCTACCACCTAAGCCCCTACCCCCTAAGGCCCGCCGCACCTAAGCCCCTACCCCCTAAGCACCGCCGCACCTAAACCTCTACCCCCTAAGCCCCGCCGCACCTAAGCCCCTACTCCCTAAGCCCCGCCGCACCTAAACCCTAAGCCCCGCCGCCTACCCCCTAAGTCAGCCGCCCCTAAGCCCCTATGCCCCCTGGCATCCTAAGCCCACTCTAATAACCCCTAAGCCCCGCCGCCTACCCCTAAGCTCCTACCACCTAAGCCCCTACCCCCTAAGCCCCGCCGCACCTAAGCCCCTACCCCTTAAGTCCGCCGCACCTAAGCCCCTACCCCCTAAGCCCCGCCGCCGCACCTAAGCCCCTACCCCCTAAGACCCCCTCCTACCCCCTAAGCCCCGCCGCACCTAAGCCCCTACCCCCTAAGCCCCGCCGCATCCAAGCCCCTACCCCTTAAGTCCGCCGCACCTAAGCCCCTACCCCCTAAGCCACACCTACCACCTAAGCCCCACCGCTACCTAAGCCCCTACCCCCTAAGCCCCCGCCGCACCATAAGCCCCTACCCCTTAAGCCCCTCCGCACCTAAGCCCCTACCCCCTAAGCCCACCCGCCACGCACCTAACCCCTACCCCCTAAGCCCGCCCTCCTAAAGCCCGCCAACCTCCTAAGCGACTAGCCCTACCCCTAAGCCCCGCCGCACCTAAGCCCCTAACCCCTAAGCCCCGCCACCTACCCCCTAAGTCACCCGCCCCTAAGCCCCTATGCCCCTGCCATCCTAAACCCACACTAATAACCCCTAAGCCCCGCCGCCTACCCCCTAAGCTCCTGCCACCTAAGCCCCTACCCCCTAAGCCCCGCCGCACCTAAGCCCCTACCCCTAAGTCCGCCGCACCTAAGCCCCTACCCCCTAAGCCCCGAAGCACCTAAGCCCCTACCCATTAACTCCGCCGCACTATACCCCCTACCCCCTAAGCCCCTACCACCTAAGCCCCTACCCCCTAAGCCCCGCCGCACCTAAGCCCCTACCCCTTAACTCCGCCGCACATAAGCCCCTACCCCCTAAGCCCCTACCACCTAAGCCCCTACCCCCTAAGCCCCGCCGCACCTAAACCCTAAGCCTCGCTGCCTACCCCTAAGTCAGCTGCCCCTAAGCCCCTATGCCCCCTGGCATCCTAAGCCCACACTAATAACCCCTAAGCCCCGCCGCCTACCCCCTAAGCTCCTACCACCTAAGCCCCTACCCCCTAAGCCCCGCCGCACCTAAGCCCCTACCCCTAAGTCCGCCGCACCTAAGCCCCTACCCCCTAAGCCCCGCCGCACCTAAGCCCCTACCCCCTAAGACCCGCCTCCTACCCCCTAAGCCCCGCCGCACCTAAGCCCCTACCCTCTAAGTCCGCCGCACCTAAGCCCCTACCCCCTAAGCCCCGCCGCACCTAAGCCCCTACCCCTTAACTCCGCCGCACATAACCCCCTACCCCTAAGCCCCTACCACCTAAGCCCCTACCCCCTAAGCCCCGCCGCACCTAAGCCCCTACCCTCTAAGCCCCGCTGCACCTAAGCCCCTACCCCTAAGCCCCGCCGCACCTAAGCCCCTACCCCTTAACTCGGCCGCACATAAGCCCCTACCCCCTAAGCCCCTACCACCTAAGCCCCTACCCCCTAAGCCCCGCCGCACCTAAGCCCCTACCCCCTAAGCCCCGCCGCACCTAAACCCCTACCCCCTAAGCCCCGCCGCACCTAAGCCCCTACTCCCTAAGCCCCGCCGCACCTAAACCCTAGACCCCGCCGCCTACCCCCTAAGTCAGCCGCCCTAAGCCCTTATGCCCCCTGGCATCCTAAGCCCACACTAATAACCCCTAAGCTCCGCCGCCTACCCCCTAAGCTCCTACCACCTAAGCCCCTACCCCCTAAGCCCCGCCGCACCTAAGCCCCTACCCCCTAAGACCCGCCTCCTACCCCCTAAGCCCCGCCGCACCTAAGCCCCTACCCCCTAAGCCCCGCCGCATCTAAGCCCCTACCACTTAAGTCCGCCGCACCTAAGCCCCTACCCCCTAAGCCCCTACCCCCTAAGCCCCGCCGCACCTAAGCCCCAACCCCCTAAGCCCCTCCGCACCTAAGCCCCTACCCCCTAAGTCCGCCGCACCTAAGCCCCTACCCCCTAAGCCCCGCCGCACCTAAGCCCCTACCCCCTAAGCCCCGCCGCACCTAAGCCCCTACCCTTAAGTCCGCCGCACCTAAGCCCCTACCCCCTACGCCCCTACCACCTAAGCCCCGCCGCACCTAAGCCCCTACCCCCTAAGCCCCACCGCACCTAAGCCCCTACCCCCTAAGTCCGCCGCACCTAAGCCCCTACCCCCTAAGCCCCGCCGCACTTAAGCCCCTACCCCCTAAGCCCCGCCGCACCTAAGCCCCTACTCCCTAAGCCCCTCCGCACCTAAGCCCCTACCCCCTAAGCCCCTACCCCTAAGTCCGCCGCACCTAAGCCCCTACCCCTAAGCCCCGCCGCACCTAAGCCCCTACCCCCTAAGCACCGCCGCACCTAAGCCCCTACCCCTTAAGTCCGCCGCACCTAAGCCCCTACCACCTAAGCCCCCGCCGCACCTAAGCCCCTACCCCCTAAGCCCCGCCGCACCTAAGCCCCTACCCCCTAAGTCCACTGCACCTAAGCCCCTACCCCCTAAGCCCCGCCGCACCTAAGCCCCTACCCCCTAAGCCCCGCCGCACCTAAGCCCCTACCCCCTAAGCCCCGCCGCACCCTTCTCTAACGACGCCGTCGATCACTTACATGTCTTCTTATTCATCTGATCGTCCGTCCGATCCACAACTCCTCCGTCCGGCCAGGCGTCTTCTTCGTCCGGCCCCGGGGGTCTTCACTCTTCTTTCCGCCATCTCCGGCTCTTCCTCCGGCCCTGGGGGTCTTCTGTCTTCTTTCCGCCATCTTCCGGCTCCGACGTCCTCTTCACTTCTCATTGCGATACAATGGACGAAAAATCCTCCATTCTATCTCTATGAGATGTAACGCGCTCTTCTGATTGGTCGCTGTCTACTGCCGTCAGCCAATCAGAAGACCGCCTCACTTCCCATTGACATACATTAGCGGTGTCTCGGCGATTTTAAGGCCGGGCCCATGGTTCTATTTTCCGGACATAAAATCGCCGACACACCGCTAATGTATCTCTATGGCATTTTTAAACATGGCGCCGCCATTCTGATTGGACGGCGCCTTCCCATAGAGATACATTGAGAAATGAGGCGCTATTCTGATTGGTCGGCGTCAGCACACAGCGACCAATCAGAACTGCTCCTCGCTTCCAATAGACATAGATTAGCGGTGTGTCCGCGATTTTATGGCCGGAAAATAGAACCAGGGGCCCGGCCTTAAAATCGCCGACACACCGCTAATGTATCTCTATGGCATTTTTAAACATGGCGCCGCCATTCTGATTGGTCGCTGTCTGCTAACGCCGACCAATCAGATTTCACCCTCACTTCCCATAGACATACATTAGCGGCGTGTCCGCGATTTTAGGTCCGGAAAATAGAACCAGGGGCCCGGCCTTAAAATCGCCGACACACCGCTAATGTATGTCTATGGGATTTTTAAAAATGGCGCCGCGATTCTGATTGGTCGCTGTCTGCTAACGCCGACCAATCAGATTTCGCCCTCACTTCCCATAGACATACATTAGCGGCGTGTCCGCCATTTTAGGTCCGGGAAATAGAACCAGGGGCCCGGCCTTAAAATCGCCGACACACCGCTAATGTATGTCTATGGGATTTTTAAAAATGGCGCCGCGATTCTGATTGGTCGCTGTCTGCTAACGCCGACCAATCAGATTTCGCCCTCACTTCCCATAGACATACATTAGCGGCGTGTCCGCCATTTTAGGTCCGGGAAATAGAACCAGGGGCCCGGCCTTAAAGTCGCCAACACACCGCTAATGTATGTCTATGGGATTTTTAAAAATGGCGCCGCGATTCTGATTGGTCGCTGTCTGCTAACGCCGACCAATCAGATTTCGCCCTCACTTCCCATAGACATACATTAGCGGCGTGTCCGCCATTTTAGGTCCGGGAAATAGAACCAGGGGCCCGGCCTTAAAATCGCCGACACACCGCTAATGTATGTCTATGGGATTTTTAAAAATGGCGCCGCGATTCTGATTGGTCGCTGTCTGCTAACGCCGACCAATCAGATTTCGCCCTCACTTCCCATAGACATACATTAGCGGCGTGTCCGCGATTTTAGGTCCGGAAAATAGAACCAGGGGCCCGGCCTTAAAATCGCCAACACACCGCTAATGTATGTCTATGGGATTTTTAACAATGGCGCCGCGATTCTGATTGGTCGCTGTCTGCTAACGCCGACCAATCAGATTTCTCCCTCACTTCCCATAGACATACATTAGCGGCGTGTCCACGATTTTAGGTCCGGAAAATAGAACCAGGGGCCCGGCCTTAAAATCGCCGACACACCGCTAATGTATGTCTATGGGATTTTTAAAAATGGCGCCGCGATTCTGATTGCTCGCTGTCTGCTAACGCCGACCAATCAGATTGCGCCCTCACTTCCCATAGACCTACATTAGCGGTATCTCGCGAAATTTATGGCCGAGCCCCTGGTTCGATTTTCGGCCACGGGGCTCGGCTGTGGTCGGTCTTTGGACGGTGCTCCCAATCTATCTATCTTTATCTATCTATCTATCTATCTATCTATCTTTATCTATCTATCTATCTCTATTTATCTGTCTATTTATCTATCTATCTATATCTATCTATCTATCTATCTATCTATATCTATCTATCTGTCTATCTATCTATGTATCTATTTATCTATCTATATCTATCTATCTATCTATATCTATCTATCTTTCTATCTATGTATTTCTATCTATCTGTTTATCTATCTATCTATGTATCTATTTATCTATCTATCTATATCTATCTATCTATCTATATCTATCTATTTATCTATTTATCTATATCTATTTATCTATTTATCTATTTATCTATCTAACTTTATCTATCTATCTATATCTATCTATTTATCTATATCTATTTATCTATCTATTTATCTATCTATATCTATCTATATACAGTTTATAAATGGGTCACAGCACTTCTTTCCAATGCAATAGATGTTTATTCCAGCCTGGCACAGATGGCAACGTTTCGAGCCTGTCAGCTCTTTTTCCAGCAACCACATTACAATTAAAGCAGTCTTTTATGCACCTTTGGCTAATTACATCACTTCCTTGCATACAATTTACATAAATTCATTTCCATAATAATACCCATCACCTAATTAATAATCCAATAAGTAAACAATGTGACAGTGCATCATTTACTACAGTAATCAGAGGTTCACACTCCTTAATCCTATATATTTAACCCTTTTATGCTGAGATAATACAGCTCTATACAGTATTAAATCAATTTGTTCTTACTTTTCATTGGCTGTGTGCCTTTATTTTACAGTATTACACTGTTTGGGAGCGGCTTACCGGGTTCCTGTACTACGGCATGTGCTTGTCGGCGTCCCGGAAGCGCCTAGTGTGTGTATTTCACTCGGCCCCCACCTTTGCAAGCGTGCGTGCCGCGTCATGCGTGCGCGTTGACGTCAGAGCGTCCGCGCATGCGCATTTCTCAATCTCCGTCATTCTCCATCTTTGTTGGGGCTTTTCTCAATCTCGGCAAGCCAATACTGTATGTATTGTATCTTGCCTGTTTTAAAAGGTGCTCAGTGCTTCTAAAGTGCATAGTTTCTTTATGTTAAAGTGCTTGTGTATTAAGTATTGTGTTTTATTATTCATTACACTGTGCAAACTAGCTTAAGGTGACCTTCTTTTATAAAGGACGCTCTCAGGGTTATATTCAATTCTATATTAACCCCCCTCTCCTTACCCACCCAGGGATTCTGACTATTTCATATGGCTCTAATCGAGCCTCAATCATTAACCCTTCCCAAATAGGGGGCGATATAGGGGTAATCCTAATATTAACTAAGATTCTTTATTTATAATAAATATCTCTAAAAAAGGTGCTAAAAAGGGTTCTCTAAAATAAAACCTCACAAAGATGGATACCCGATTAGTGCGCCATGTTGTTTGTAATTACCATACAGTGCTCCCTGTATTGCCGCTCCCATTCCTTCAACACTGTGTGGACTCTATCAGCATTTTTGTGACCTCCTTCTGATTCCCGTTTCTTCATATTTTTCTATAAAACAATTCAGAAAAATTTAGGTAAACCTTTTAGGAAAATTAGTATTAATATTTCTGTGTCAACTTAAAATTTATGTTAAAATCCAAGCGTGGTTAAAATGTATACGATCTATTATGATAGAGCCTCCGATCCTACTATTCAAAGGGCAACTCCTAACTTATACTCTACATTTAGGCCACCAGGTTTCAAAGTCCCTAATTTCTTTATCCATTTCAGTTCCTGTATCCTTAATTGTTTCTCACGGTCACCTCCTCTCCTCATCGGTGGTATTCCATCTATTACTCTAACTCTTAAGTCCCACTCTTCATGCCCTGCCTCCGTGAAATGTTTCGACACTGGCAAATTCATTATCTTCTTCCTGATGCTATACCTATGCTGGCTCATCCTGATTCTCAACTCCAAAGTGGTCTCACCTACATAATATTCTCTGCATGGGCACTCCAACAGGTATACTACGTGATCGGAGGCACACGTAAAAAATTGTTGAATTCTGTATGTCCTTCCTTTAACTTCATAAGAGTTGCCCTTTTTCATCAGTGGGCAATTGACACATCCTATACATGGGTAATTCCCTGTTCTTGTTATGCCCGTCAGCGTGGTCTGTCGCTTAAAAGATCCCACATCCGACTGTACTAGGCGATCTTTCAGGCTCCGACCCCTTCTATAAGAGAAGAGTGGTGGTTCCTTAAATTCCCTTACTTCCGGTAAGCCATTGCTAAGAATTTGCCAGTTTCTTTTTATTGCCTGAGTTATCTCCCTGGACTCTTCACCAAAAGTTGTTACTACTGGTAATCTCCAACTTTTCCTCTGGGTGGTTCTCTCTCTGCTACGTTGGTTCCTACTTTTTCTTAGGACTTCCTCTGGGTAACCCCTGTCTCTAAACTTGTCCATCAACTTAACTACTGCTTCCTCCCTTTTCTCCTCATTGCTAACAATACGTCTTACTCGTTTGACTTGTCCTATGGGTATGGCCCTCTTCATCTCAATGGGATCGTTACTGTCAAAACGCAACAACCTGTTCCTGTCTGTTGGTTTCACATGTAAAGTAGTGCTTAACTTCCCTCCTTCCAGTTCAACATTCACATCGAGAAACTGTATCTCCGTTTTTGAATAAACCATAGTGAACTTGATGCTGGTGTCCACCGTGTTGAGGTACTTATAAAAGCCCTCGAGCTCCTCTACATCACCTCTCCATATAAGGAATACATCATCTATGTATCTCCACCACTCCCGGACGTTCCGGAAGTGGTGGGATACATAGATGTGCTCCTCTTCAAGCACCGCCATGGTGACCCCGGCGTACGCACATGCCATATGAGCCCCCATGGCGGTGCCTTTCAACTGTTTGTAGTAGGTGTCCCCAAACAAGAAATAATTTGACCGCAAACATATCTCCAACAGATCAATTATCAATTTTTTACTATCCTGGCCATATTGCGTATTTTCCATCATCATCCTTACTGCTCTGATTCCCTTATTATGCTCAATTGATGTATATAATGAGACTACATCGAAGGATACCAGTATGTCTCCCATGCCCACTTCCAAATTTCTCAATTTCTCCAGAAAATGTCCCGTATCACGGATGTAAGACCTTGCTGACTTTGCTAGTGGGTTCAGTATTTTGTCTAACAGGATTCCTACATTATTAAATGCAGAGTCTACACCCGACACTATAGGTCTCCCTGGTGGGTTTTCAATCGATTTGTGGATTTTTGGGACAATGTAAAGTACAGGTGTCCTCGGGCTATCCACTATTAAATAGTCCAGTAATTCCTGGTCTATCAACCCTCCTAACTTAGCTTCTTCCAAGACTGTTTTAATGCTTTTCTGTATCTCAAACTTTGGATCTCTGGTCAATTTCTGGTATACCTCCTCGTCTCTCAGTTGTCTCATGACCTCTGCCACATATTTCCCCTTGTCCATGACGACGACTGCTCCCCCTTTATCTGCGGGTTTGACCACTAGGTCGCCGTCATGGACAAGTTCCTGCAGTGCCTCATATTCACCTTTCTTCACATTAGGGTGTCTGAAGGATCTCTGACTACTCCGTTGTATGGCATCTAAATCTCTCTTAACTGCTGATATGAATGTTTCTATTGCCGGTATTACTTCAACTGGGGTAAAATCACTCCTCTTAAACAGTGAAAACTCTTTCAATGTCAGCTCGCTTTCCCTCGGTCTAGGTCTTATCTCTCTCCCATGAAACCAATGCTTCAGTTTTACCATTCGGAACATCCTGGCCATATCAACATCTAACTGGAACCAGTCCACATGCGTATTGATGTTAAAACTCAGTCCTTTGTTAAGTATATCAGTTTGAGCTGCACTCAGAGTCTTTTCAGATATATTTACCACCAATTCGGGTTTCGTTTTCTGTTGCTCCTCAGTCCTGACCTCTGTTTCTCTCTCTTTCTTCTGGCTCCTTCTGTGGCGGACTCCTCCTCTTCTTCTTCTTGTGACCTGTCCGTCTCTGGATGGAATGGAATCAAATTCATTAACATGCTTAGTACGATAATAACATAGTCTTTTCCGCTTTAAACCACCTTTCTTCGGCCATTTATCCTTCTGCCAATTGTAAACTAATCCCGTCTGATAGTCTTCGCTGTCTCTCGCCCATTTTTGGCGTTTTGTCTCTTCTAGATCTTTTTTTACCTTTTCGGTTCTCAAACGTATCAGTTCTTTGAACTTTTGGAAGTCATCATCTTTTACCAACAATTTAATCTGTGTCTCCATATCTTTGTTCTCCTGTCCTATTTTCTGTACCTCCTCCTGCAAATACTCCATGTTGAGGAGCATCACATCCATCGCATACTTGTTTGACATCATAGCGAACTTGCTACAGTACACTGCATCATTCACAAACAGGGTTGGCCGTATGTTTGACCTCAATCCCCTCGGGATCCTTTTGGCCCTATAGTACTGGCCCATCATCATGAGATGCAATTCCATAGAAATCATACGTTTACACCCATTTTCATATTTCCTTTTGAGGTTGTTAACTGAAGGGACACTCAAAAAATCAACTTCCCCTTCCATTCCTTTTAGGATTCGCTCCTCATCTTCAACCGTATACACTAATGTGCCTGGTTCCATATTAATGGTGGAACACTGCTAAGCTCCAAGTGAAGGGTGTATATATAAATGAACAAAGTAAGGAGCAGCGTGTTATGCTGGTATTATGTCGAGTGCAAAGCGTCCCTGAGGCTCCTTCCAGCCTCTATTATACATACAGTTTATAAATGGGTCACAGCACTTCTTTCCAATGCAATAGATGTTTATTCCAGCCTGGCACAGATGGCAACGTTTCGAGCCTGTCAGCTCTTTTTCCAGCAACCACATTACAATTAAAGCAGTCTTTTATGCACCTTTGGCTAATTACATCACTTCCTTGCATACAATTTACATAAATTCATTTCCATAATAATACCCATCACCTAATTAATAATCCAATAAGTAAACAATGTGACAGTGCTTCATTTACTACAGTAATCAGAGGTTCACACTCCTTAATCCTATATATTTAACCCTTTTATGCTGAGATAATACAGCTCTATACAGTATTAAATCAATTTGTTCTTACTTTTCATTGGCTGTGTGCCTTTATTTTACAGTATTACACTGTTTGGGAGCGGCTTACCGGGTTCCTGTACTACGGCATGTGCTTGTCGGCGTCCCGGAAGCGCCTAGTGTGTGTATTTCACTCGGCCCCCACCTTTGCAAGCGTGCGTGCCGCGTCATGCGTGCGCGTTGACGTCAGAGCGTCCGCGCATGCGCATTTCTCAATCTCCGTCATTCTCCATCTTTGTTGGGGCTTTTCTCAATCTCGGCAAGCCAATATAGTGATTTTACCCCAGTTGAAGTAATACCGGCAATAGAAACATTCATATCAGCAGTTAAGAGAGATTTAGATGCCATACAACGGAGTAGTCAGAGATCCTTCAGACACCCTAATGTGAAGAAAGGTGAATATGAGGCACTGCAGGAACTTGTCCATGACGGCGACCTAGTGGTCAAACCCGCAGATAAAGGGGGAGCAGTCGTCGTCATGGACAAGGGGAAATATGTGGCAGAGGTCATGAGACAACTGAGAGACGAGGAGGTATACCAGAAATTGACCAGAGATCCAAAGTTTGAGATACAGAAAAGCATTAAAACAGTCTTGGAAGAAGCTAAGTTAGGAGGGTTGATAGACCAGGAATTACTGGACTATTTAATAGTGGATAGCCCGAGGACACCTGTACTTTACATTGTCCCAAAAATCCACAAATCGATTGAAAACCCACCAGGGAGACCTATAGTGTCGGGTGTAGACTCTGCATTTAATAATGTAGGAATCCTGTTAGACAAAATACTGAACCCACTAGCAAAGTCAGCAAGGTCTTACATCCGTGATACGGGACATTTTCTGGAGAAATTGAGAAATTTGGAAGTGGGCATGGGAGACATACTGGTATCCTTCGATGTAGTCTCATTATATACATCAATTGAGCATAATAAGGGAATCAGAGCAGTAAGGATGATGATGGAAAATACGCAATATGGCCAGGATAGTAAAAAATTGATAATTGATCTGTTGGAGATATGTTTGCGGTCAAATTATTTCTTGTTTGGGGACACCTACTACAAACAGTTGAAAGGCACCGCCATGGGGGCTCATATGGCATGTGCGTACGCCGGGGTCACCATGGCGGTGCTTGAAGAGGAGCACATCTATGTATCCCACCACTTCCGGAACGTCCGGGAGTGGTGGAGATACATAGATGATGTATTCCTTATATGGAGAGGTGATGTAGAGGAGCTCGAGGGCTTTTATAAGTACCTCAACACGGTGGACACCAGCATCAAGTTCACTATGGTTTATTCAAAAACGGAGATACAGTTTCTCGATGTGAATGTTGAACTGGAAGGAGGGAAGTTAAGCACTACTTTACATGTGAAACCAACAGACAGGAACAGGTTGTTGCGTTTTGACAGTAACGATCCCATTGAGATGAAGAGGGCCATACCCATAGGACAAGTCAAACGAGTAAGACGTATTGTTAGCAATGAGGAGAAAAGGGAGGAAGCAGTAGTTAAGTTGATGGACAAGTTTAGAGACAGGGGTTACCCAGAGGAAGTCCTAAGAAAAAGTAGGAACCAACGTAGCAGAGAGAGAACCACCCAGAGGAAAAGTTGGAGATTACCAGTAGTAACAACTTTTGGTGAAGAGTCCAGGGAGATAACTCAGGCAATAAAAAGAAACTGGCAAATTCTTAGCAATGGCTTACCGGAAGTAAGGGAATTTAAGGAACCACCACTCTTCTCTTATAGAAGGGGTCGGAGCCTGAAAGATCGCCTAGTACAGTCGGATGTGGGATCTTTTAAGCGACAGACCACGCTGACGGGCATAACAAGAACAGGGAATTACCCATGTATAGGATGTGTCAATTGCCCACTGATGAAAAAGGGCAACTCTTATGAAGTTAAAGGAAGGACATACAGAATTCAACAATTTTTTACGTGTGCCTCCGATCACGTAGTATACCTGTTGGAGTGCCCATGCAGAGAATATTATGTAGGTGAGACCACTTTGGAGTTGAGAATCAGGATGAGCCAGCATAGGTATAGCATCAGGAAGAAGATAATGAATTTGCCAGTGTCGAAACATTTCACGGAGGCAGGGCATGAAGAGTGGGACTTAAGAGTTAGAGTAATAGATGGAATACCACCGATGAGGAGAGGAGGTGACCGTGAGAAACAATTAAGGATACAGGAACTGAAATGGATAAAGAAATTAGGGACTTTGAAACCTGGTGGCCTAAATGTAGAGTATAAGTTAGGAGTTGCCCTTTGAATAGTAGGATCGGAGGCTCTATCATAATAGATCGTATACATTTTAACCACGCTTGGATTTTAACATAAATTTTAAGTTGACACAGAAATATTAATACTAATTTTCCTAAAAGGTTTACCTAAATTTTTCTGAATTGTTTTATAGAAAAATATGAAGAAACGGGAATCAGAAGGAGGTCACAAAAATGCTGATAGAGTCCACACAGTGTTGAAGGAATGGGAGCGGCAATACAGGGAGCACTGTATGGTAATTACAAACAACATGGCGCACTAATCGGGTATCCATCTTTGTGAGGTTTTATTTTAGAGAACCCTTTTTAGCACCTTTTTTAAAGATATTTATTATAAATAAAGAATCTTAGTTAATATTAGGATTACCCCTATATCGCCCCCTATTTGGGAAGGGTTAATGATTGAGGCTCGATTAGAGCCATATGAAATAGTCAGAATCCCTGGGTGGGTAAGGAGAGGGGGGTTAATATAGAATTGAATATAACCCTGAGAGCGTCCTTTATAAAAGAAGGTCACCTTAAGCTAGTTTGCACAGTGTAATGAATAATAAAACACAATATTTAATACACAAGCACTTTAACATAAAGAAACTATGCACTTTAGAAGCACTGAGCACCTTTTAAAACAGGCAAGATACAATACATACAGTATTGGCTTGCCGAGATTGAGAAAAGCCCCAACAAAGATGGAGAATGACGGAGATTGAGAAATGCGCATGCGCGGACGCTCTGACGTCAACGCGCACGCATGACGCGGCACGCACGCTTGCAAAGGTGGGGGCCGAGTGAAATACACACACTAGGCGCTTCCGGGACGCCGACAAGCACATGCCGTAGTACAGGAACCCGGTAAGCCGCTCCCAAACAGTGTAATACTGTAAAATAAAGGCACACAGCCAATGAAAAGTAAGAACAAATTGATTTAATACTGTATAGAGCTGTATTATCTCAGCATAAAAGGGTTAAATATATAGGATTAAGGAGTGTGAACCTCTGATTACTGTAGTAAATGATGCACTGTCACATTGTTTACTTATTGGATTATTAATTAGGTGATGGGTATTATTATGGAAATGAATTTATGTAAATTGTATGCAAGGAAGTGATGTAATTAGCCAAAGGTGCATAAAAGACTGCTTTAATTGTAATGTGGTTGCTGGAAAAAGAGCTGACAGGCTCGAAACGTTGCCATCTGTGCCAGGCTGGAATAAACATCTATTGCATTGGAAAGAAGTGCTGTGACCCATTTATAAACTGTATGTATAATAGAGGCTGGAAGGAGCCTCAGGGACGCTTTGCACTCGACATAATACCAGCATAACACGCTGCTCCTTACTTTGTTCATTTATATATCTATCTATATCTATCTATCTATCTATCTATATCTATCTATTTATCTATTTATCTATATCTATTTATCTATTTATCTATCTAACTTTATCTATCTATCTATCTATCTATCTATCTATCTATCTATCTATCTATATCTATCTATTTATCTATATCTATTTATCTATCTATTTATATCTATCTATATCTATCTATCTATCTATCTATCTATCTATCTATATCTATCTATTTATCTATATCTATCTATCTATATCTATCTATTTATCTATATCTATCTATCTATGTATATCTATCTATCTGTTTATCTCTCTATCTATCTATCTATATCTATCTATCTATGTATATCTATCTATCTATATCTATTTATCTATCTATCTATCTATCTATCTATCTATCTATCTATCTATCTATCTATCTATCTATATCTATCTATCTTTATCTATCTATCTATCTATCTATAACTATCTATGTATATCTATCTATTTGTTTATCTATCTATATCTATCTATCTATTTATCTATCTATCTATCTATTTATCTATCTATCTATCTATTTATATCTATCTATCTATCTATCTATCTATCTATCTATCTATTTATCTATTTATCTATCTATTTATCTATCTATTTATCTATCTATCTATTTATATCTATCTATCTATTTATCTATCTATCTATTTATCTATCTATCTATCTATCTATCTATCTATCTATCTATCTTTATCTATCTATCTATCTCTATTTATCTGTCTATTTATCTATCTATCTATCTATCTATATCTATCTCTCTATATCTATCTATCTATCTATCTATCTATCTATCTATATCTATCTATATCTATCTATATCTATATCTATCTATCTATTTATCTATCTATCTATCTATATCTATCTATTTAGCTATCTATCTATATCTATTTATCTATCTATCTATATCTATTTATCTATCTATCTATCTCTATTTATCTATCTATCTATCTATCTTTTTATCTCTATTTATCTATCTATATCTATCTATGTCTATCTATTTATCTATATTTATCTATTTATCTATCTATCTATATCTATCTATTTATCTATTTATCTATCTATATCTATCTATCTATATCTATCTATTTATCTATCTATCTATCTATCTCTATCTATCTATATCTATTTATCTATTTATCTATCTATCTATCTATCTATCTATCTATCTATCTATATCTATTTATCTATCTATTTATCTATTTATCTATCTATA